>APFE030733658.1:377848-405339 GCA_000404065.3 Pinus taeda
AACATTGCAATCCCCCAATCCTGAAATCCTGAAAAACTGATAAGTCTGCTAGATTTTGAATGAAATCTAAAATTCTATTTTCTCCATATGAAATCCAATGAGGTCGGAACCACTCTCAAACATCCTGAGTCATTTCATGGTAATGATAAAAATTTAAGTAAAAGGATGAAAATGAAGATTAAGGAGAATGTCACTTTTACTTTAAGAATTTAACATTACCATGAATAGCATATCAATACTAGGGCCTAGACTTGATCATGAAGTTGCCAAAACGCTTGCCAAATGAAAATATGCGTGGCTGTAATGACCAAATGCGGCATTTTCATACCCGTGCAGGTCACTTTTTGAGCCTAGCGAGTCCTGGAAAACAAGACACGATTCTCAAAATCGCGACACGACGTGTCATTGGTTTTGGACACGAATCTGGACAAAATCGCGTCGGACACGCTGGATTCGGGATTCGTGGGGCCTATAGGACGAATCCAGTTATCTAGTTGATTGCATATGCAAATTGATGTCATTATTGTCTTATGATATAAAAGATGCATGTAAGTCCATGAAAAGGTATGGCACCAGAGAGTTCTAGAACATTAACAGAACAAGCAAAAGGTCTTTCATGTCTTCTCGATTGGTCCATTCAATAACAGTTGATTGTAATTATGAATTTAAATCCCATGGAAAATAATATGAATTCAAATTTGATAGTCATAACTATATATTGAGGATTTTTGGGGGTTGTTTTAGTTGCATTATTGCTATTTGAGAATTTACCTTTTGTTGCATTTTGACTTGGGATTATGATAGACATCATGTTCCCCTTTATCATTGATTGTTGGTATTAATTGTACACTGTAACTATTGTCTAAATACTTGTGATGTAAACTCGTTCGTAATTTAAGTGTTTTGGCCAAAATGATATCAATAATTTGGATTCATACTATGTTTAATGCTTACATCCACCATTTTTTAATACCATCAGGGGCAACATTTGCTCCAGTGATTTTGGACATAGATTCAAATTGAACTGTTACACAGATTTAGTATTTATATTTAAGTTTGAGAAACCATAAGTTATTCTGAGCATAAGAACTTTCTCCACTTCATCGCAAACTTGTATAGACATGAACAAGAATAATAAATAAGAGGATACTTCACAAACGCAACATATAAATACAAAAGAACAAAATACTTTGCTTCTTTCCATTTTTAACCCCTCCTACCTACCCTCCAAAAAAAAAAATTAAGAATAACAAGTGTATTCTATTGCGAGAATGTCTTATACAAAACTTTCTTCCATCGTCTCAGGAAAGTTATATTTTAGAGCCTCGATTTAGAACCTTTGGACAGCATCCAGCAATTTGCACCATTTCTGCCATTAAACCTTATTTTCACGTTCATGTCCTATATCAAATTTCACAAGTACATTGGTAACGTTGGTAACATTTTGTCAAATTGGTGAATTAAAGTTGCCCTATTATAAAACAGACTATAATCCAGAATTTAATGTTGAATAATAAAAGCATAATCAAACATCTAATGGTCGGAATGGACCATCCATATATTAGGATGTAAAGAGGCTGTATATATAGCCTGACAATTTTACATGCATGACATTGGCAATTGGATAGAGCATACTGCACCTGTGCTCTGATTTGTTCTCTTTTTGAAATTACAATTTATTTATCGCTTGTCACAGCTTGGTGCAAATACAGTACAGGTCAATCAAGTGGATGGGTAGATGTAGGGCATGAGATTCTCAAGGTAGCTGACGTGGCTTTCACTACTATGCCAATAACCTTGGGATCTAGGTGGCAAAAATGAGTAAAATATATTTGCATACAATGCCTTTTAGCATATAGAATCATCTATCTTAACGTGTCATCGAAATTCAGAAGCACATGCCTAAGGCAGAAAAGCTCATCTCTTATAGCAGCAATCTGCAAGATGCAATTTTACATGTAGTGTTGTACAGAATTGTAGATTACATACCTCTCCTTCAACCTTCAGGTTTACAAAAGATATCAATACAATATACACCTCAAATTTACTGTTTCACCAGAAAGGCAGAGATTTACGCCTTCAAAACTGGTCCCCATTTACCATCTTGCTATGTCTACATGCTTTTGGTCTTATTTTCAAGACCTCTGAGAAAGCTCATCAAAATAATCCGCTCATCAAAACACCCCCTCAAAGCCTTTACTTAAATCAACATTATATTCAGGCCATTTACCGAGAACTTGGACCAGTTCTCAGTCGAATGCACGTTGCGAAAAAAAATATGCACACCTATCCAAGGGTGCTCAATATGTATACATAACAAAGAAAACGGCCAACCTACAATGGCATTATAGATCACATCTGTGCACAACTCCTTTCCTTGACATAGTCAGTAACTGTACTGCTAAAGATGATAGTACTCTTAACTGCTTCTCTTTCCCCACCATTTTTTCTTTGACTTCTCAGCTAATGAATCTACATTCCCAAGTTTCTGTAGGATACCCTTTGTCTCACGTAAACTAACCTTGAAATCCTTTTTCCAAATATCAAATCTCTGCTTCAGCTTCCGAAGTTCTTCATCAGGATTAAGATTTGCATCTGCCTGACCAGATTTGACTTCAACCAGGAAATCTGTATCATCATTGAAAACCTGGGTTCTTTGCTCAAACTCCTTAACCAAGTGACGAACAACAGACATCCCTGCATCAAGTTCCCTTGCTAGTCCATTATCAGAATGGTGAGAAGGAAGCTTATAATCAGGTGTCTTTGTTCCGACAGAAGTAGAGTCATCCCAATCAAATTCATCATCATCATGTGGCATAATGGGTTTAGGTGGCCGATTTCGTGAAACATTGCTCTGGTTACTTATTGCATCATCCTGCCTTGTTTGCTTAATCATAGCTTCATCAGCCAGACTTTTCTTAGCTGCGACGAGGCTCAGTTGTAATGACACCATCTGTTTCTGCCACATTTCCTCCATGGAGGTCATCTTGGCTTCATATTCAGACCATCTGGATTCATATTGGTGCAGTCTTTGTTGCAAAAGGAGATTATCATCTTCCTTCTCCCTCAAAGTTGCCTCTGCTTCAAGGACGCGCCTTTGAAGCTCTGCAAGGTACGATGCTTGAACCTTGACTGTTCCTTCAGTTTCAGAATCCTGCTCAGAGAACTGCCATTCCAATGTAAGTCCATGATACAGATACATGAAATATACATGAATCCCAGAGTTGGTGAACTGCTGGAGTAGAAGAGAAATTATAATACAAAGAATGGCAAGCAGATACCTTTAATTCCTTTACAGGCAATGTTTTACTTGGCAGGCCATTGATCTTTTCTATTTGTTTAACCTCAATGTCAAGCTCATCATTTCTGTTGAAGCTTAGATCAGTGACACACTCTTTTACAGCAACTCTGACATCTGATATTTCTTCATATAACTTTCTTCGCATCATTCCTGCCTGTCTTCTCGCAAGCCAGCCACGGATCACTGAAGACAACATAAACAGACAATAATGATAAGTATTGGGGCCTGCCCAACGAGATTTCATTTGTCAATTTTGAGTTTAGTTTGAACTTTGCAGTCCTGCTGTCTCTAGTAGATAGACATCATATCTTACCTGACTGAACAAGAATAACCATTTTCTGAGTATTCAGGTATTTCATTCTAGTTTTTCTACACCTTACTTCTTTTTGAATAGTAACTACTGCTCTGTGCCTCTTTATCAAGACTTGATATTCTCTCCTTGCCTTTGCGCCTCTTATAACTGCATACACAATAATCAGAACACCAAAATTTCCTTAAACCTTGTTCATTAATTCCAATGTGTTAATGAACTACAAAGTTTGTGGTCATTTGAAAATGAAAAAGAGAGGTGTGGCATACAAGATTGCATGACTACGATTGCTCTTTTGAGCTTCTTAAACTGGCAACGAGCTGTATAGCCTCTGAAAGCTTTTTGGACTCCAAGAATTCCACGAAGAGTTCGAACACAAGTATCTTCCAGTTTGGCAATCTGTTTGGAGAGATGTCATGATTTCGAAATGAATTGCATGTAAAGTAACTTGAATTTCAGTTCCAAGCAGCAATAGATAAAGAGCATGAAGCAAAATATAGCAACAGAGTATTTTGCGTATGTGATAAAGAACATCAAGAACAGGAAGCACACAAGTGACAAGATAGAAACATTTCTGTCAAGTAGCAGTACTGTTATGCATGCTCAGAGCCAGGACAAAAGCAACTTGAAATGATGTGCATTGTTTCAGCAAATGTATGAAGAAGAGAATGTCAAAGAGATAAAGTGTGATGCTCGTAAAAACATGAAATGACTAGGTACCACCTAGCCAACGGTTTCAATTCTTGAAACTTCAAACAGTTCATAAAAGTTGACATTGATTGATAATAGAGAAAACAAGCATGACTGATATCAGCAAGTTTTTTCTGTTTGGAAGTAAAAATTTCAAAACCTACATATAATGCACTTCATCCAAATAGACGCAACCTTTTTGGTAATTCTTGCAGACAATCTTCGGCAATTATATAAGAATGATTATTTGAAAATGAAAAAGTTGATGTAGGTTGATTATTTGAAAATGAAAAAGTTGATGTTGTTGATTGATTATTTGGTTAATAGAAGTTGATGATATTGAAAAATTAAAAACCTTTGATTTGCTAATCAAAAATAGAGATGATTTAGCAAATAAAATTTATCACATCTGAAACAAAAGTAGTAATACCAAACTTATGCAGCATATCACCACAAAAGCTAAAGTACATTAAAAAAACAGGAACCAAATAGACTCTTGTGAAATATAGACAAGAGTATACTTTACCCTGACAATAATAATAAAGTGTGAAGCAGTAAAGAATGTTCATGTTTGAAACCAGCATTATGTCCTATGAACCAGAAATCCATAACGGAAACCATCAAATAATGCTGAACCACTGCCGTGCAAAAAAATCCTGAAATATCCAATAGAAAACACTACCTGTCCTGTTCGGAAAAACAACTTTGTGAAACCAACTTGGTACATCTCAGGCAGGATATTAAATTGGTGAAGGATTGCCACTGAGACACTAAGTGCATCTTGGCCAACATTGTTTGCTGGCAAGAGGAACCCATACCTGCATGACGAACCAAAGAAATTAAAGCGTTGAACTGTAATGGATGCAAATGTACAATGATACCAGGCATACTATAAGCATTACCGTTTTGCAAACTGCTGGTGAGACATCCGAGTGGGATAGCCTGATCGAGATATCCGAACTACTTCCAGCACTCCACAACAGCGCAACTGCTGCAAGACAAGTCCTTGCTCAAAGACACCTGGAAGTTTCAATCGATTTGGCTTGATACACCGAATAAAATGAGGTGTAGTGTTTTCCAGTCGCTGCATCAACTTGAAAAGTTGCCCCTATGATAAAAACATTTCATCATTTTCTGGATGTCTAAACACCTTAAATTCAAAGTGACACTATTCAAGAATCAACATATGTTTAAAATGAGAGAAGCATAAATACCTTAAATTTGGTTGCGACACTATGTTTCTGAGAATCAGCTCCATTTAACCGACCTCGTTGAGTGGTCAACTTCTCTTCCCCTTTACTGAGATTAGATGCAAATGATTTTGGAAGGCCAGTGCATGAAGAAAGTAGCTGGATCAAATCAGAATGCAGCAAATCTCTATTTTTCTCCAAAAATGTAGTTGTATCATATACCACCTGTTTGAAGAAATTAAACTATGAATTAAATATCCATGAACCATATGTAAATTTCAAAATCTGAATTCAACGAACTAAAAAATGTCCATCAATATACCTCTCCAGCATAGTGCCGAACCCGGAATTCTCTGCCTCTTTCTCCTTTGAAGCAAGGGTTCCCACTTAGGTGTTGTTTAAGCTTATTAGCTAAAGTTAAATCGGTCCCCTTAGGGAATGTGCACTCTTCATCCAATAATGAAAGCAAACCTAGTGGCCTCTGCAAAAGCCATGTAATAAATCATTGGTTGGATATACACTGCTAAACTGGACAATACATAGAAATTGTATCACATACAGCTTGCTTTGAAACTACTTCAAAAAGACTATTTCTTGAAATCTGTGAACATATCAACAATAAACACCAATTTTGATAAAGGCAGTCTCTAAGGGTTCCAGGTATCCCCCCAGCACGTTTGGGCCATCCATCAGAAAGGATAGATAAGCATTAACTTTCACGAGGCAGCCAACAGGAATCCACGAAAAGCCTCACCAGGAGTGGCCAGAGACCACCAAGGAAGATTCATGGCCATCTTTATATATCGCATAGGCTCTGGGACAAACAACCAGGTAGAAATGGTATACCAATCAACACAATGTAGTTTTCTACATGGCAAGATTGCCCTGGAAGGAGACTCAAAAATCATGCAATGATCAGCTGAAAACGAAGGTAGAATATAAATAATGGGGACATGGCCAGCTCAGCTGGGTTAAATGCACTCTCAAGTGTTGGGGAGAAGTAACCTTTAACCAGGATAAATCAGGATTAATCTGCAGCCAAAAGGATTCCAAGTAACGCTAGAGCTGGAGGAATGGCCAGAGACCACCAATGGAAATTCATGACCATCTTCATACACGGGATAAGCACTGGAACAAACAACCAGGCAGAAACGGCACACCTAATCAACACAAGTAAGTTTTCTAGCCTAACAAATTTTCCCTGGAATGAGACTCGAAAATCTTCCACTGATCAGCTGAAGAGGGGAAGAAAATATTTCATGGAAATTAGACGGCCAGCTCGGCTGGGTTAAAGACACTCTTAAGAATAGGAAAGAAGTAATTTTTAACATGTCAGGCATTTGGCAAATAAGATAGCAGAATTTATAGTCAATTTGGCTACCCTTGACTAGGAATTAAAGCTGAAAATTGGCTGCCAGAATTTTCAACTGAGGGAGAAAACTGGCAATCTAAGTTCCATGGTCATATGAAATTCATTTGTTTGGTCTCTAAGGGAAACCACAGTGATTGATTTATAGTTAATTCTTATTCTCTAAAATTTGGCAGCCTCTCATTTAATTCTCAATCTATTCACCAACCCATTTTTGCAATTCAGGTGAGCTCTCAATCTTTCATGAATTATGTCTGTTATCACTCATGATGCCTTTAGACTTACACTAGAATCGAAGACCTTTTTTCACCAGTTTATTTATGAATAAATTGGTTTGGAGGACTTGGTTGCAGCTTTTGATGTCTACTCCTTCATAGAGGATCACCTTTTGAGGCATTGCTACATAGCTTGAAGCAGTGTCACATGTGGCATATATGTGCCCTTTAAAGCCCTTACTGGCATATTTTATGCATAATTGTTTACTGAGTCTGCATCTCATGTATCCCAATGCACATTTACATAATTGGAGGCGTGCCACATCACCTAGAGAATGTTGGGTGTTGGAGGTCACCATTTGTGTGGTGGTTACATTGGATACTCTAGCATCCTCACACTTGATTGAAAGTTGATACCCTTCCTTGGAACAAGTGCCCATCAAATAAGGGTCTCCTAGAAGGTTTTTAAGGCTCATCTCTTGGCACTTTTTCCTAGGAAGAGGCTCACGTTGAAAATCCAAAGTAAGTTATGAAGCAAAGAAGCATGCTCAAGAGTGGTATGGAGGGTTTGTTGCATCCATTAGTGAGGAGATCCTTCCATGCACATATTCCAAGGGTGTACTCTTCTTGGGACTGTTTTGGAGGATGAGTGGGTCATAGAGGCACTCAAATTAACGTCAAAGCACATTTTGTGGAAGCTCCTTAGCTTTAAGGGGGATGTTTGGAACAATTTTAGCATCCCGAGGAGGAATAACTACAGTACTTGGAAAATGTAGAATGCTCCATTCAACAAGGTCTTTATTATTATTAATTCATTGGAGATGGACTATATGTTGGATCATAGTGCCAATCCAATGATAACAGAGACTTGGAAGCCACCAAGGGAGCTATGTTCCAAAACTATGCTTGTCCTTCAACTCAGATGGGAAGAGAAACTCAAGCATGAGGAATCACTGGTACCTGAAGAGGAGCAAACCTTCCAAGAGGATGATGGAAACACAACAAATAACTTCCGACAAGTGTCCAGTTTCAGCTAAGTTTTTGGATAGCCAATTAGTGTTGTACTAGAAGAACTAAATCTTTTTGATAATGTATGCTCTCTGAACAATCTATTCAGTTTTATGGAGAAAGTTTGCTTTTGAACTTATGTAAGACCACCTTATGGATAGATTTTATACAGTGATACAGATATGAACAAAGTCTAGCTTTAAATTTAAGTAAGTCCGCCTTATAAATAGATTTTATACAGAAATAGCCCCAGAGAGTGATGTGTAATACAGGTCCTCTCAATTTCTGCATAGTATGTCACCATACATTATGCAGATTGCTAACATAAGCTCTCTTATTCAGATGAAAAAATAATAAACTACATCAGCCGTTAATGGATAAACAACACATTACATAACAAAAAAAAAAATCAAATCTATGTCTCTTAGATAAGTTTTGTAGTTCGTTACTTTAAAAAATGTCTCTTCTACTATTTTTAGTTTTTATCAAAGCAATACCTATTAGAAATAGCAAAATGTAGCATCACCATTAATGGGAATGTTCCAGTTAAACAGCATTGAACAGACAATAAATTAGCATTTTCACTCCAACAAGGTATTTTCTTGCCAAGCCCTAATATTTGATGACTTAACCTCTATAAAAGCTAAGGTACTATAGGTGCTGTCAGGGTTAACAGTTTCCCCTTGAAACAAAAATGAAAGAACTCTTTCAAAGGAAAAGCACAAGACTGTTTAATATTTTCAGCTATCTTTTCCCTATATATTTTATAGGACAAAGCAATAAAAAAACAAAAAACAAAAAAAAACTTTGGTTGAATTTAATCGCTTCATATTTTATGGGACAAAGTGATAACAAAAAAAAAACTTTTGTTGAATTTAGTTGTTTCCCTTTTTCTGAGATTTAAAAAACTTACGAACGTTTAAAGTCAACTGTCAGTCTGCTAGTAAAAATCCTAGTGTACAACTAAAAATTGGTTGACTTTGTAAAGTAAAGCTGTAATGAACAATGTCCTTATAATAACATTTAGGATGTCGAAATTGGCATACAAAATTGTAGTTTTACACATGTTAAAAGAAAAAGTAATTCAAACAATTGACTCATATTCCAAAGAGTCTTCTACAGAGCTGCAGAGAGGGTGAAGATTCATTTCACTTTCTGAAGCATCTATTTATTAAGTAAAATTTTAATATTAAATCAAAACAACTTAATTTTAAATCAAGAAAAATAAAGTTCCTAATACCAAGTTACAAAATATGACCAATAGAGAATATTAACTTTATCAAACCCACTCAATGGTCGTCAATGGTCATATTAGAGTCTTAGACACAACTTCCTCCACCAAAGTGTAATAACCTTATCTAGACCAAGCAGGTTGTAGACACATACTGCCTCTAAGTCACACAACTGATCAGAAACAAAGATTCACAACTGACCATTTTGTTGTCTTTTCTATGCACCACATGCCTCTCTTTGATGTTGCCATAACATGAAATAAAGCTAACAGCAAGAACTGAATCCAACATGATTGATTTTATGTAAGCCAAGCCATCAACCATCTAATCATTCACTAACTTGCCCGGGAGTTTCTTCCTCTCAACATTCTCATCATGTTGATGATCTAAAGATTTTGCCATAGCAGAAAATAAATATAGATAAAATAAGATATGATAATTTTAATAATGTCCAACAATGACACAAAAATAAGTAAAGGAACTGCTCGGTACAACAGTGCCAATAAAATGTGAGACAACAAAAATAAGCTGCTCATTTTGATGATGCATTTTCCTATGATTTTGAGACGGTTAACATTGAAGACAAACCCTTGAAAGAAGAGGAAAGTTTAGATCTGTTTCGGGGTTGGAATCAGGATAGCTGTAATTTATATAAAAACACCCATCTATATAGCTGGAGTTTTACTGCCTTGTTTTCCCATGTATATAGCAGATTTATTTCAACCTTTGGGCCATGTTTATGACAGTAAAAATACAGAAAATTTTAGCCATTTTTGTCATAGATAATTCAAAAAATTTATAGATTTTGGATGATGAAAATGTAGAAATTTTCCAGCCATCTACTTGTTGGCTAGAAAATATGTTTTTATTACAGGGAATTGTTCAGTAAAGTGAGTTTTTAAGTCTGAAATTTATGATAGTACTTTCCAGACATCCAAAAAGTGGACAGGAAGCCCTATATAATGAACGGAAGTTAATCTCCAGATCTGAATTTTAAATTTTTCAATCTTACCTCAGCATCATGCCTATTGGAAGATAAATTGTTGCTCGAGCAGTCGACATCTTTGATTCTCAGAGGTGTCAATGATTTCTGTCATGCAGATTTGCCTTTGAAAAGTTACATATTGGGTAGTTTGCATGTTGAGAATGGATTGCTATATCCATATTACTGATCTTATTTCCAACATACTCATCAATAGATTCAATTGAGAGATGGAAGTATAAACATGCTATTCTTGTACCTATTTTTGTTAGTATGTCATGTATATCATGATATACATATTGTCAACCAGAGATTTCTGAGGTTCTAATGCACTCTGCCCCAGCGCCACCTCATATTGTATGAGGTTTACAATGAGATTTTCATCACATTTGATGGGCTTTGCAACTGGTACCCAGGAGTTTTGGATTGATTTGGGGTTTCACACTTTCATATAGCCTTCTCTCTTATAGACATTTGTTTATTTGATGGAGATCTTTTGATATTTTGTTGGAGTGTTAGAAATACTGAGAGGGGGGGTGAATCAGTATTTCGTCCAATTGTTAATTTTTGCCAGTTAAAAATCTTTTATAGATGAGAAGCACAAACCATGTCAGGACACAAGAACTAAAAAACAAAAATTACTTGTATAATTTTAGCTCAATACAATAATGAGGAGACCAATCCTCCTTTACAAGTTCAGGCTCTAACCTGTCAAATAAGAACATCAATCCTTTTCACAAACCAAGGCAACAACATGGTAATATAATGAGGACACCAATCCTCTTCACGCCGCACAGCCCAGGCACCAACCTGTTCAATCTGATTCAAGAGACTTGAAAGCTTCTCCAAAAGCTTGTTCCAATATAAGCTCCAAAGATGATTCAAAACTACTTCAAAAGGATTCAAGATAGGCTCCAGTTAGATCAAAGAAATGCTTCAAGACTCCTTCAAGATAGGCATCAAAGACTTCTCCAGAACTCCTTCAAGATTAGCTTAAACTCATGCTCTTTATCAGACTTCAGATTAGCTTAAACTCATGCTCCAAGTCAGCATCAAACTGCTTCAAGTTGACTCTCAGAACAGGCCGACATGTGAAAATTCCACAACCTGAATCCTATTGCAGCAACTGGAAATTATTCTTCTAATTGTTAATTATATTCTACAATTTATTTACTGTTTCCTACAGCAAATACTGAATAACTCACACTGCAACCTACACAAATAAAACTGTGGAAGAATAAACACGGGAAGAAATGCTAGCACCCACACGTAAAATAACATAGTTATTTTTGGACAAAAGTCCCCGAAAAAACCCAACTTGGGAAAACCGGTGCAGCAGCTGAGGGTTTTGATATTAAGCAGCAATGAAATAATCTGAGTACAACTGGATGCCGAAACTGGCAATCCTACAAAGAAATACCGGCAAAAATCTGGAGAAGAATTTTCCTCACCCCATAGACAATCTCCCGACGCAATTTACCTTCAGAATTTCGGCCTTCTAAGGCTCTACATCAGCCTCTGCATAGCTGGATGGACGGCTTGCCTCAGACTGGACTCTAATAAAGTCGTTCTGCTTTCTGTTAACTAGAAAGACGCTTCTCTGGCACTTTAGACTCCTTCCCGACCTTTGGAACTAAAAACGACAATCTCTCCCAGCAAATCGACTTTGCCTCTAGAGGCTAATGCGTTTCACTGGGTCAGCCTCTCTGTGGCTCTTCTGCCTCTCTACAAATGCACTCACCAGATCTGGAATCCATCCTCCGGCTTCACTGTCTCTGCCCCTCACTCACTGCTTCGATCTCACTAGCTCTCTCTCCAGCAACTGATTGTTGCTACTCAGGAAATCGATCTACTCATAAAATCAAACTGCTCAAGTGTCTTCTCCAAGTGCCCATCGACTTCTTATAATCCTCTGTTGGAACTCCAACGGCCAAGACTAAATCTTAATCGATTGCTAGGATTAACTTGAAGTCGATCCATGTGAGTTTCTAGAACATCCACATCTTGACTTAATTAATTCTGATTAATTAACCATATTCCCTAAAGTTTAGACTTAGGAAATATTTTAAAATCGGTTAATAATCTAATTAAACCATCTCTAGGTGGAATTTCTGGAAACGACTTATGGGTTTTGGAGATCTCTTGTATTCTAGCGTCTCCACAAAATTTCAAGGCTAGAATACATCCGATGCTACAAAAACTAACACTCCCTCTTAGCAAGGAATGTGTTCTAGTGCTCTACCGCACATCCTGTGTCAACATGTTGTCTCTGCATCATCTCCTGTCACACTGTTGTTGCCCACCAACTACTGCGCAACTCTGATATCTGTTGCATTTGTGTTGTTGCTGCCCTATTGAACTATTGCCAACAATGCATTTGCACTGCAACTCCCTCTTCATTTGTTGTTGTTGCAATTGCAACATCTGCAACTGAAAAGCATCCTAAATACTGAATCAACTATGATCAGTATGATGCATCTGTCTCCAAAGTCCTGACTGCTACTAGCTCCTGCTCTGTCTGCTGAAGAATCTACATTGTTGCTAACTCTGCACTGTGCCAACTGCAATGTGCTCCCCAGGATCTAACTGCTACTAGTCTTAAACTGTCACTCGGCCTCTGACTACATCTATTACCACTGATCCATCCTGCTACTGAATATTGTGGGCTCTCATACCAAGGTATTGATACAAGAGGTGGACTCCTCAAGGACCCTACCCATCTGTAGCACTCTGGGGGTACAGCACCAAGTCTCCCCACCTCACTCCTGGAGGCATACCGTATATCAGCAAACATAAGGAAGTTTTTCTCCAACCTAGAGGACAACATATCGATCTCTACTGATGTTGTTTGTTGGTCCTCCTTCTCCTCTTTGTCCTTCTTTCTGAGAGGACATTGGGTACTGTAGTGACCAAACTCACCACATCTGAAGCACATGACCTAGGCTTTGACAGGTCCTTTCGCTGCTCCCCCTCTCCCTAACCAGGACACTTAGCTGCAAGGGCCACATTCTCCTCCTCCTTCCTCATGCTGCAAGTCAGCCCACAACATGTCCCACTCTAATAGTTTGTCTCTGCCTAATGTGCTTTGGACAAAGACTTGTCAGTCCTCGGAGACATTGTTGAGTGCCAATCTCACTAACTTTGTAGGTTGAGGTGTTGCCCCAATAGCTAACAACTGGTCCCAGACTTCCTGAATCTTGGTGAGGAAGAGGTCTATGCCTTCCCCCTTCTACATCCAAATGAGTCTCAGCTTCTCCTCTAAGTACATCTTCTACTGCTCGAAAGTTCCCTAGTACAGCATGGAGAGTCTCCCACATCTCTCTGGCAGTACCTTTGCCAGCGTGAAACAATGTGATCCCGAACTCCGTCTAGGATCAACCTCTTTGCCCATACCATCTCATTTTTGTACTCCTTCAGCTGATCTGCATCCTGGGGCACTGCTACCACTGCATCAATATATGACTTCAGGGCATATTCATCTAGAAGGAAGGACATCCTTGCTTTCCAGATCACATAGTTGGAGGCTCCATCCAACCTATCCTAATCTCAAAGTCCAGTAGTGGTCATCTCAACAAATGTCGAAAATCTCCTCTTCGCTTTTGCTCAACTGCTGCTAGGCTATTCTCACTCCCTTTTGAAGTGAGAAACTTTGCTCAAAACGACGGTTGATCTGCAAGGGAAATCAAAATTCTTGAGACTAGAAGTTTCCTAAGGAAAATTCTCCCTCAGTATGTGCTCTTCTTCCACCTGACACTAACTCTGCTCTAGCAAACTGCTACAAAACTACTGCATCCAACTAGAGATCTACTCTGCAAAAATACTAGGTTGCTCCCTCTACCTCTGGAATCCATCAATATGGAGAGATGGAATTTCCTGTCCCTCTCGGAAAAATCAAATCTCATCAAGAAATTCAACCTCTTGGAAAAGTGATTGTGTTGCCCTCTGGGGTTTCAATTTGCTACCCACACTGAATAGTGAAACTCCTCCTTTCTTCACTACTAAGCTCTCTGATTGATCCCCTGCACTCTGATACCATGTGAAAATTCCACAATCGAAATCCTACTGCAGCAACTGCAAATTATTCTCCTAATTGTTAATTAAATTTAACAATTTTTTTACTATTTCCTACAACAAATATTGAATAACTCACACTGCAACCTACACAAATAAAATTGCAGAAGCTAAATAAAAGCCCAACTTAACAGCTGAGGGTTTTAATATTAAGCAGTAGTGAAATAATTTGAGTACAATTGGATGTCGAAATTGGCAATCCTACAGAGAAACACTAGCAAAAATCTGAAGGAATTTTCCTCACCCCGTAGAAAACCTCCTGGCACAACTTGCCTTCAGAATTTTGGCCTTCTAAAGCTCTGTGTCAACCTCTGCGCTACTCTAGGTAGCTGGCTGGATGGCTTGCCTCACACTGGACTCTGAAGTAGTCGTTTTGCCTTCTATTGACCAAAAAGACGCTTCTCTGGCCCTCTGGGACTCCTTCCCGGCCTCTGGAACTGAAAACGTCAATCTCTCCCAGCGAATTGACTTTGCCTCTAGAGGCTATTGCATTGCACTAGGTCAGCCTCTTTATGGCTCTTCTGCCTCTCTACAAATGCACTCACTAGATCTAGAATCCTTCCTCCGGCTTCACTGTCTCTGTGCCTCACTCACTACTTTCATCTCACTAGCTCTCTCCGGCAACTGACTGTTGCTACTCAGGAAATCAATCTGCTCATGAAATCGAACTACTCAAGTTTCTTCTCCAAGTGCCCATCAACTTCTTCTTATAATCCTCTGTTGGGACTCCAATGGCCAAGATTAAATCTTAATCGATGGCTAGGATTAACTTGAAGTCGATCCATGTGAGTTTCTAGAACATTCACACCTTGACTTAATTAATTCTGATTAATTAACCATATTCCCTAAGTTTAGACTTCAGAAATATTTAAAAGTTTGCTAATAATCTAATTAAGCCATCTCTAGGTGGAATTTCCAGAAATGATTTTTGGGTTTTGGAGATCTCTTGTATTTTAGCCTCTCCATGAAATTTCAAGGCTAGAACACATTCGATGCTACAAAAACTAACACGACACTTGCTACAAATAAGGTCCAATAGTAGGTTGCCTCAGAAATCTGTCACAGACCCAAAAATAGGTTGCCTCACAGGTATGTCAAAGGGCCGAATACAGGGCCGAAATAAAGAGGCCTAACTGAAGCTGTAACAGGGGGCCAAGGGGGCTGAGCTAAGGCTATTCCAGGGTCGAGGCGAGGCTGAAAGAGAGGTCGAGCTGAGGCTGAAACAGAGACCAAGCTGACGTTGTCTGTGGCCTTAATAGGGCCAAATTTTCCATCAATGGCTGAAACAAAGCCTGAGCTGACGCTGTCTATGGCCTTAATAGGGCCGAAAAATTTCTGGAGTCTCGCCAAGAAGATGTTCCAATAGGGCCGAATTTTCCAACAATAGCATGAGAAAAGTGCTTCAAGAATTAATCAAAAATAAGGTTCCAAGACTTACCCTAGCCAAAACAAGACAAACTTTACTTATCTCCTTGGTTCATGATATATGAACCTCTCCTCTACTGCTTCTTAAATAGATCCAAATTCGTCAGTTGCTTGCTTGAATGCTTGGCCGAACTGAGTGAGGCAATGGACTATTTATAGGTCTTGTTGACCTCCAAACAAGGCTGACTTGACCCAAGTAGGTGTTGAAGAAAGTGTAACTAGGTTCGGTCTTCATAATGACATGATTTTTGTAAATGATGAAATTAAAAGCAATAAAAAATATTTTTTTTGTATGCCTTGCTACATGGGTTTCATGAACAAGAGGTTTATTTGTTAGTGGCTCCCATTGAGAGCCTTAGGATTTATTATTAAGTCAAAGAGTCAATGTCATGTATGACGAAGCTCTTCTTGAGCCTATGTTTAAATGTATACAAGTCAGAAATGTCTAGAAGCCCTCCAAAGACCAGCACAATCCCTCTTGAAGAAGTCAGCCTCCAAAATAGCAAAGGAAAGTCAAGTCAGCTCACATATGGAGACACACCTGTTCAGCATGACAAGTCAGCTTATTTATGGTGGGCAACCACTATATATATGCAGCTAGGGTTACCACAGAAAGACAGATTTCGGACAAGCATCTCTATGGTTTTCGAATGGGTACAGAGATGAAGTCTCAGCCTCTCTGCAGTCTTGAAGGTCTCTATCTCGACATACCAAATGCAGTGACAGTCTCGGCTTATGTATGAACTGGAGGATCTAGGTTATCTCACAGTTATACCCTCTCGGCGTACACTCTAGACACAGTCACAGTCTCGACATAGTTGTGATGAGGAGGATCTCGGTGTAGAATACATTCTAGACACATTCGTGACCTACGCATAGTTTTAATCATGATCTCAGTCATGATCTTGATGAAGACGCAAGTTACAAGGTCAAGATCAAGATCAAGGCCTCGGTACAACTCTCATATATATATATATATCTATATATATATATATATAGAGAGAGAGAGAGAGAGAGAGATCTCATCATTGTGATGAAGATCTCGGTGAAGGTGCAGCAATAGTGAAGGCCTCTATGATATAGCAGTAATAAAGATCTCGGTGGTGCAGTGGTGAAGGCCTCTGTCATACAGCAGTGATGACTTCAATAGTAATGATGATGATCTCAACAATGACGAAGAGGATTGGTGTCTTGGTCTTGGTGTGGTTAAATAGGTCAAGGGTCATGGTCTTGGTATTTGTCAATTGGAATCTCTATAGGAAGAATTTTGTACAAGTTTTCCTCTCAAAGAGTGAGAGGTTTTGGCCCTGGCAGAAAGCCAACACCTTGTGTTCTTGTCTCTTTTGTTTTGGTAACTATTTGATGAACTAAGAAGACATACTCTACTAATAACAAGAGAAGATTGTGCTAATAAGAAAAAGTTAAAAATACCTCAAAAATAGTTATCATGGCGAGAAGAATCTTATTGCCCTAGATTCTTCAACAGTTGGGTCGACCTAAGCTTTAGCAGGGCCAACTTGACCCAAGTAGGGTCGACAAATTCACCTTTTAACTTTAAAAAATCATACCTCCTCCAGTGACAAGAGTTAGAGGACGAGCCACACCTCGTTGTAAGGTCTCGAAATGTTCTTTAAGCCTATATTATCATATTCTTTAGCTAGATAACCTTTGACATCAATAAAAACCGTTTTTCTCAACAATCTCCCCCTTTATCATTGATGGAAACATTCTGACAACTACTTTCCTTAGCTATATGACTTCCAGTTGCTCCCCCTGACTTCTTGCTACTCCCCCTTTGACATCAATAGCAAAGGGATGCTCTACTAAGATGCAAGAGAGATGACACCCAACTTCTAACAAAGATATTCAAATGTTTCTCGAGGAAAAGGTTTGATGAAGATGTCCGCAATTTTTTCTTTAGTGCTAATATATTCCATTTTGATGTTATGATCAACAACTTTTTCTCGGAGAAAGTAGTACTTGCTCAAAATATGCTTCATTTTTTCGTACATGATTGGGTTCTTGGAGACACTGATTGCATTGGTATTGTCATTGAAGATATTTATGGGCTGATTTATTTCCATTTTGACATCCTTCAAGGCTTTCTTCATCCATTGAATCTGTCTACAACAGTCTACTATTGCTAAATATCCGGCCTTAGTTGGAGAGAGATATAGACGATTGTTTCTTACTCAACCGAGATACAAGACAATCCCCTAAGAAAAATGCATTTCCACTAGTGCACTTCCGGTTGTCAATGCTCCTTGCCCAATCAGCGTTTGAGTATGCTATCAAAGTAAGATTTGTGCTCTTTGGATACCATAGTCCAAAATCAAGGGTGCCTTTTAGATATCTGAATATCCGTTTTACATCTTGCATGTGAGATTCCTTAGGAGTTGAATGCAACTTTGCCACCATACCAACTTCTTGCATGATGTCTGGTCATGAAGTTGTCAGATATAAGAGACCTCCAAGTATTGATCTGTAGAGAGTTGAATATATCTCAGGAGATTCATCATCCTTACTTGGTTTACATCCTGTAATCATACGTGTACTTAAAATAGCACATTCTTCCATTCCAAACCGCTTAAGCATTTTCGTCAAGTATTTTGCTTCTGTTATGAAAATTATAGCATTGGTTTGAGTTACTTGAAGTCCAAGGAAGAAGTACAACTCTCCAATCATTGACATTACATGGGAAAATCTATGACTCCTTTCATTATTGTTGCTACCAAATATCAGATCATCCACATATACTAGCGTGATCAGCAGATTATCTTCGTCCATTTTCAAGTGTACGTTGTGTTACCCACCACCTGTGGGTAGTATGCATAGGAGAAAAAATTTCTCCTTGATGGTCCTCAACCGGCAACCAACATCCCCTTATAGCCACCAGACAACTCGATGTGCCATTATCTCTGCAACCTGAGCTAGCCATGTGGTCTCTCACCCATCTGTTATCGTATGTTTGAAGGTGGGCCTCGCAACCCCAAAGGTATGGCTTTTCATTGGTATAGTTGAGTAACTTTCGTTACTTATCATGGACACTTATGGATGTATTGGTGGGGGGATTCGGCGGAAAGAGTGGGCTAGGTCTGTGCTCTTGTCTCCTTTGCTCAATTTGGTGGTTAGCCTTGTATGTTAGTCTCGTGGGATCTCCTTTATTGGCCATTAGCTTTAGGGTTAGCACTACATGGGAAATATCGATGTTGGTTGCATGGTCCTGCTTCTCAAAACCATATACATCACTCCCTTACGCTCATTTTAGCCCCATTCATCTCTTTTCCCATTTGGGTCCACATGTGTGCATTGGATCCACATAGGGTTAGCCTCCCCTCCCCATGTCCACACCTTGGGTCGGGCCTGAAATGATGCTTCGAAGGTAGATGCAGCTAAAAAGAAAAGAAAAAGCATAATTTGGCCACTCTCAATAGGAAATGCACCACAAAATGCAAAAGATGGTCGAGACACAAATTTAGCATGTGGGCAAAAGCCAAACATGAGCTCTACCCATTATCCATGGCCATCACCCTGGTTCCTATGGGCCCTAGATGAGCCCCCCTCCACATCAATGAACCCATGATGATAGTCCAAACCCCTAGTGGGCAATAAACTACCCCACCTCAAAGAGGGTATCTACTGCTATATCTTATACTTCATGCGCTCATCCCCTGGAGCCCCAAGCAGTTATAAAGAAAAATAAATCAAAGGCAAAAGGCATATGAAGAAGGGTGGAAAAACAAAGGTCGGGGTAACTCATGTACCACGATTTTCTCCCTCCTACACTCATATACCCAAGTGTGGGCTTCCCTCATCATAGCTACCCTTGTACCATGACATGTGGCCTAAAGCCTTCCCCTCAATCCCCACTTCATTCAATCACTATATCACATGCCACCTACACATTGACGGATCTACCATGGACATGTCACCCCCTTTAAAGTTGAAACCACCTAATAAGGTCCTTGATTAACCCTCTTATTGAGCTTGGAGGCACATGTACATGCCAAAGCCCACTATAGAAGGACATGCCACCATGAAGTGCCTAATCGATTCCATGATTTGTAAGCTCTTTTATTGGATTACTCTAATGATTTGTTGTATTCGAGGGATAGAGGACGCATTGGATCTTATGCAGGATTGCAGGTGAGTCTCCATTTAGGGTTTGGGGTTTGGGGTTTGGTCTCCCTATACGAGGTCCAAGCCCTCCAAAGGGTCACATTGGCACTTGTAGGGTGAGCGTAAAGAGCCATGGGCCTCCACCATAGCAAAAAACACTTCATGGATCCCCAACACCATTCAGTGATTGCTCGTGTTCCACCTTTTGGATGAGGATGATGCACTTAGTTCACCATGCCCAGTCGGCTCCACACTTGCACCATAAACTTTGGAGATGTTCCAGGGTCCAGATGAGGATGTGTCTCACTGCAGGAGACAAAGGGAGGGCTTATGTCGTCATCCTAGCCCTTACAAATGGTTTTACAGGGATTATTGATCCACTTGGAGACCCATGAGGATGTCATTGTGCCCCTACACCCACTTGGGAGCACCTTTTATGACTTGCTTGGAAAACAAGGGGCCAACCCCTTGTTTGCTATGTTTGGAGCATTTTCACTCAACTTGGCACATTTGGGCTCCATCAAGCCTCCTCAATGGCCCGACTCATCATATTCATTATTTTGCCCTCTTGAGAGGTTATTCTTTGTATTATTGAGCTATCTTGGTGGGATTGTCACCAAGTCATGTCAATATTGAGCATTATTTTATTATTTGGGGCTAAATAAGACACATTAAGCTATTCGAATCCCCCATTGGATTGTATAAATAGAAGAAAGGATGATTCAATTCTTTCATCATCACTTGGATTGGATTAGTATCTCTTGAGAGATTTTCACACTTTTTGTTGGGATAACTTATTGGAGCTTTCTTGTTGCACTATGACGTTTGGATTTTCGCTCTCGTCTTTGGAGCCTTTTTCTAATGTGAAATTGATGAATGGATATATTCTCTCTTCTCTCTCAACAAACCACTGGCTCTCCTTGTTCTAAGCATACATAACAACTCTCATTTCTCAGGTGCAGATTCTTCAGCCTTCACTTTCCAAACTCCAACCTTTGACTTTAATGGGCAGTTTTGTCCTTCATGACCTGGATCGTTGCACCTGTAACATTCTAGACTATACTTTGAAAGATGGGCAAAGGAATTGTGAGTTTTAATCTAGTTTTGGCTTTTAATGTCAATAGCCTTATTTTTAGGAGGTTGGTGCTTAGTCCTATAAGCCTTGCGGTATTTTGCTTGATGACCAAAATTTTACATAAGAAACAGTGACCAAGGAATATAGTTTGATACCTAATAGTATAACCTTTCCTTGATGAGTCACTTCCTCTAAGGGAGTGTTGTCTTTTTGAGCTCTCATTCCTTGGTTGATCTTTGTTTCTTGTTGAATTGTTGTGAGGAATGTGAGGAGACCCTTTGAAGACATTAACAAAACTTCTGGTTTTCTCAGCATTGTTCTCGATGAAACTTCCAATCTTTTCTTCGTGATGAGTACTACCATCTGCCATTAACCTAGACGACTCACTTGTATCAGTGAGCCCAAACTTTTCATGTGGTGACCTTTGATAGTTGAGGATGGCGTCCAAAGTTTGGGGCTCTTGAAGTTTTTGTTGACTTTGTCCAACTCCTTTTTCAGAAATACTACTTCAACTTCCAATTTTTCACAGATCTCTTCTTTTTCCTTTAGTTTATTGCCCAATATTTCTTCTACTTGCTTAGTTGCTTCTTTCTCAATTTTGAGAGAGACGATTTCCTTAGATAACTTCCTATTTTCTTTCTGAGTCTATCATTTTCTTCCCAGGAATTGATATATTCTACTGCCAAATCACCCATACCTTCAGTTCTTTCTTCTTCTTCTTCTTCAAGATTTTTTGCTTCAGTTGATACAACCATAAATAAGATTTCTTTGTTTTCATCATACTCTTCCTTGTCAGAGCCATCACTATCTTTCTTGGAGAAGAAATTCTTCTTCTTTGAGCCTTCCGTTTTGAACGTCATTTTCTTAGGTTCTTCTTCATCATCACTTACATCTTTAAGAGGACACTTGGCAAAATAATGTCCTATTTTACCACATCTGAAACAAATGAGAGGTAACTTACCTTTAAGCTTGGATCCTTTCTTCAACCTCCTTACTAGATGTGCCATTTTTGTATCAGAGCCATCATTGGTGCAATCACTTCTCTTGCCTTTACTTCATGACTTTGAGGCTTTGAATGCAGCTTCCTTAAGGGTTGGATTTCCATACCTCATCTCATATGTTGTTAGAGTTTCGTGAAGCTCATCCATAGATAAAGTGTCCAAATCTTTTAGTTCTTCTATGGCATAACTTTAGCATCAAAGCAATTTGGAAGAGATCTCAAAACCTTTTGGACAATCATACTTTCTTTGAAATCTTCACCCAATCCTCTAAGACAGTTAGCCACTTAATCTACTCGAAGGAAGTAAACAACAATATCTTCTTCATCATTCATTTTGAGACTTTCAAACTGTCTTTCGAATGTTTGAAGCTTTGCTTCTTTACCTTATCATCACCTTCATAGATATTGATAAGCTTGTCCCACATTTCTTTAGCTAATTCACAACTCATAACTTTAGCGAATTCAAAATCTAACAATCCACTTGCTATAGAGTTCAAAGCCTTGGCATTTGCTACATATGCTTTCCTCCTGTCCAGATCTGTTGCTAAAGGAGATGGGATATTATATTCATCTATAACTGATTGCCAAACTTCAACACCAAGAGACATCAGATAGTACTTCATTCTAATCTTCCAAAATGCAAAATGTGTTCCATCAAATTTTGGAGCTTTAAGTGCTTATTTATTGGCCAATGATTAGACAATCCTTCTTCTAGTTGTTAGGCTATTCTAAAGAAGTTGGCTCTCATACCAGTTGTTAGAAATATCGAGAGGGGTGGCGAGTCGATATTTCTTCCAATTATTAATTTTTGCCAATTAAAAATCATTTATAGATGAGAAGCACAAACCTCGCCAAAACACAACAATTAAAAAAAAAAAAACAAAAACAAAAAATTACTAGAATAATTTTAGCTCAAAATACAATAATGAGGACACCAATCCTCTACAAGTTCAGGCTCCAACCTGTCAAATAAGGACATCAATCCTATTCACAAACCAAGGCACCAACCCAGTAATACAATGAGGACACCACTCCTCTTTAAGCACCAACCTGTTCAATCTTATTCAAAAGACTTCAAAGCTTCTCCAAAAGCTTATTCCAATATAAGCTGCAAAGTTGATTCAAAACTACTTCAAAAGGTTTCAAGATAGGCTCCAATTAGATCAAAGAATTGCTTCAAGACTCCTTAAAGATAATAAGCATCAAAGACATTTCCAAAACTCCTTCAAGATAGACTTAATAGATTGCCTTTTATCAAATTTTATATTAGCTTAAAATCATGCTCCAATTCAGCATCAAACTACTTCAAGTTGACTCTAAAAACAGGTAGAGACTTGCCACAAATAAGGTCCAATAGTAGGCTGCCACAAGGTCGAAAAGAAGGTTGTAACAAGGGGCTGAGGGGGTTGAGCTAAGGTTATTAGAAGGTCGGGGTGAGGCTTAAACAGAGGTTGAGTTGAGGTTGTTTGTGGCCTTAATAAGGCCGAAAATTTGCCTTATTCTAATGAAGAGGATGTTTCAATAGGACCAAATTTTCCAACTATATCTTCAAAAAAGTGCTTCAAGAATTAATCAAAAGCAAGGCTCCAAGAATTTCCCTAACCATAACAAGACAAACTTTACTTATCTCCTTGGTTCATGAGATATGAACCTCTTCTCTACTGCTTCTTAAACAAATATAAATTCCTCAGCTTTTTCTTGAATGCTTGGTCGAAATGGGTGAAGGCATAGCCTATTTATCGGCCTCGCTGAACCCAAAACAAGATTGACTTGACCCAAGTAGGGCTGGCCTAACCTTTAGAAGGGCCAACTTGACTAGGACTAACAAAATTCACCTTTCAACTTGAAAATTGATATCTCCCCAAACGAGAGGGGTTAGAGAACACGCCACACCTCGTTGGAAAGGTCTCGAAATGTTCTTTAAGCCTATATTATAACCTTCTTTAGCTAGATAACCTTTAACATGAATAACAACCATTTTCTCAACAAGGAGATTCACTTCTCTATGGTGGTCGTCACGATTGATGGTCATTTGATGGGTTGGCACTACATTCATGCCTTTGCTTAACATATGTTTCATGGATACTTGCTACTCCATGTATCATATTATTCTTCGAGTATCCTATTGATTACGCATCATGGCGATATTGGATTGTCACTAGGTCACTGGGGTTTTCTACATGGTCCCTTTTGTTGAATGTGTGGTGGGGAAAAACTAGATATCTGACTAGGAGTTAACACTTTTCCTATGTTTCATTTCAATGGTGTTGCATGTAGTGTGATGACACACTTTTGGAGAAATAGCCTAGGTGATATAACATTGTAAGATTACTAGACACCACCTGGGGGGTATTCAATTAATGATGTTAATACCCTTGATATATATTGTTTCTTGTGAGGATATGGTAATCTGCGAGCTCGCTCTCGTCAGTGATCTCTTATATGTGCACGCAGTTTTATTTCTGACAACTTGGGCTCTCACGCCATCTACATAAGCATCCAAAGACTAACTCTAGAACAATAAGGTCCAGGGAAAATAAAGCTAAAAAATGATGATTTTGTTGTAAATTAACCTTAATTTAGCCTAGAAAAGCATGAAATATAAAATTTAGAGTTTTATTTTATCAGATGGGCACAAAAGATAGGACAAGCTCCTTTTGTCAATCAAGGTCTAATGGAGTCTCAAAGTGAATAAATATATGGAAGAGGGCTGATGGAAGCGATTTCAAGGAGAGAGAGGAAGACAACCCTGTGTTTTTCAATTGCTTAAACCCTAGTGTCCACCTATCTTCTTTAGAGATTGAAAGGGAGGAAGTTAAACCTAGGTTCCTCAATTGAAACTTAATGAAAATCTTGTTCAAAGATATGTTAGAGCCACATAAAATCAACAACACTTGCGTGAAAATTTCCTTAAAACGCCAATTCTTCAACATGTACAAGATGGAAGAAGACACTTACAATAATTAAGCACATACTATCAAAGAATCACTAACAATCATTCAAGACAGAGAACAATCCAACAAAATATCCTTCCCAAGAAGGTTTTTAGGTTCTAGTTTTTTGGGTTTTTAAGGTTAGTTTAGTTAGTTTTTATCCTTCTTCCCTTTCCTTCATCTTTATTTATACTTCATCCCTTTGTGGTCTTCTCTCAAGAATCTTGTCCTAATGATGGGTCTTGGTATGGACGTGAAACGTCCACTGGAAAATCAAACTGTGGAGCATATTCTAGATTTCTTTTCTTCAAATTGTAGAAATTTCTGTTTTCCCACCCCAGTTTTCAGTTTCACCTTATTTCTCCCATGTAGTTAAATGCTCTTTCCCATAACCATACATTCAAGAAGCTGGAAAAAATAAATTTGCTGAAAACACAAATTCTGGAAATTTTATAGAATGCTGGAAATTGTAGAAATAAAAATCAGCAATAACAAACAGTCATTAAAACACATTTAAACACTGAGATTTTTGGTCAATGTGACCCTAGAAAAACCCCTTACAACTCTTGGGGAAAACCAGTTTGTGAGTTCTTTATTTCTGGAAAATGCCTTTTACAATGAGAAAATTTTCAGCAAAAAAAAATCAGCAAAACAAATTTTTCTAGCAAGCAAACTTATCTGTTTTTCAGCCTAACAAACAATCTGGAAAATTTGTTGTACGAACTGTACGGACCGTACGGATGTACGGACAGCCATACAGACTGTACGGACAGACCTCAGTTTCCGTGTAGAAAATCACCTCCTCGAAATTCGTGCCCAAAAATCAGTTTTTCCCTGTTTGCTCAGCAAAAATCTGCCTTTTATGCTCGTTCTTTCAGCTGTACGGATTTGCTGAAGTGCTACCTTGGTATGTGTGCCAAGCTGCTGCCTCTTTCTCCTTCCTGTCCAGAAATCTCCCTTGCTCTCTTGCTCTCCTTCTCCCAATCTGCTCATGAAAGAATGAATGATCTTTTCCTCCTTTTCCTCCCTTAATCCAACCCTAAGTGACTTTTGGGTGATCCGTAAATCCAATGGCTGAAATAGATTTAGTTCAATGGCTGAGATTAAATGCTCATTTAAATTTCACTTTCTATTTTTAATTCACCCCATTTTAATAAAGGCCCACTTAGTCATTTATTTCCAAAGTCACTTTTCCTTTCTAATTTTTCATTGATTTTATAAAAGTCACTTTAAAATTAGACTTAGTAACTTTATCACTTAAAGTCACTTTAAATTAGATTTAACTTTATAAAAAACTATAAAGTTACTTTAGGAGAAAAATTAAATTCTTTTGGACGCTTTTCCCTAGGCCAAAGATCAAAGCCTAAGGGAACCACCTGTCCTCCGGTACCAAATTTCAACACTCCCTCTTACCGAGGAAGGCGTTCCTCAACACACCCATCTTGTCTCTGAAGTAGACATGCTTGCCCCGTGGTAAGGCTTTGGTAAGAATATCTGCAACCTGCTCATCAGTGGAAATATACCCGAGCTTCACAGCTCCCTTCTGAACATAGTCTCTGATGAAATGATATCTGATCCCGATATGCTTTGACCTGTCATGAAATACTGGATTCTCCGTGAGTTTAATGCAACTCTGATTATCACAGTAAATCACTCAAGGTCTCAACAGCTGACCAAATAAGCCAAACAACATCTTGCGAAGCCAGATGGCCTCACAACTAGCTAGACTGGCTGCCATATACTCTGCTTCCGCTGAACTTAGTGCTACTGACTGCTGCGTCCGGCTGAACCATGACACTACTGCTGAACCCAACCCAAAACAGCACCCTGAAGTGCTCTTCCTATCAGAAGCACAACCTGCCCAATCAGAATCAGTGTATCCTGCCAATCTCACTCCATCTCCCTGCCTGTAGTTCAGACCATAATCCACTGTACCCTGCAAGTACCGCAAAATTGTTGAAATTTGGTACCAGAAGACGGGTGGTTCCCTAAGGCTTTGATCTTTGGCCAAGGGAAAAGTGTCCAAAAGATTTTAATTTTTCTCCTAAAGTGACTTTATAATTTTTATAAAGTTAAAGTCTAATTTAAAAGTGACTTTAAGTGATAAAGTTGCTAAGTCTAATTTTAAAGAGACTTTTATAAAGTCAATGAAAAATTAGAAAGGAAAAGTGACTTTGGAAATAAATGACTAAGTGGGTCTTTATTAAAGTGGGTGAAATTAAAAAATAGAAAGTGAGATTTAAATGTGCATTTAATCTCAGCCATTGATCTAAATATATTTCAGCCATTGGATTTAGAAATCACCCAAAAGTCACTTGGATCACCCAAAAGTCACTTGGAGTTATATTAAAGGAGGAAAAGGAGGAAAAGATCATTCATTCTTTCATGAGCAGATTGCGAGCAGGAGAGCAAGAGAGCAAGGGAGATTTCTAGACAAGAAAGAGAAAGAGGCAGCAGTTTGGCACACATACCAAGCAGCTCTTCAGCAAAATCAGAACAGCAGAAAGACAAACAGAACAGCACCAAGAACAAGCAGAAAAAAAAAAAAAAAAAAAAAAAAAAAAAAAAAAA
>APFE030733663.1:0-27478 GCA_000404065.3 Pinus taeda
TACTAATACCACATAACCAAAAAACATAGATCCAATATATATATATATATTATGAAAATAAATAATAAATGAGTGAAAGAGATATACATTTAGAAAATATTTTAATAATAGTCTTAATTATGAAGATTTACCTCCTTTTTACCATGAAAATTATTAATATTTAAATAGGCTTTGTCACAATACTATGGGCCAATGTCTTGGCTTACTAATACCACATAACTAAAAAACCATTACTCCAGATCATATGCTATTTTTTCAATTAATCAATTTGATTGAAAAGGAGAAAAAAGACATAATTACTTTTGAGATAAATCTATGAAACTTAAATCTCTACTATATTTCCAATTCTATAAACTACACACCATCTACATAATAATAATGAAATAATAAAAATTGACAATATATTTAGAAAAATATCATATTTTCAATGTTGTACTGGGCTAAAATAGACATAGCAAGCCTTTCAGTGCTTTAGCAAATAATCTGCTATAGGTGAACTTAAACGACCTACTTTAATCCAAAAATCGTGCTATACTAGAAGATTTTGAATCGTTGTTGTTCTTCCTTTCTATGAGGTTCTATAGGAGTAGTGAAAACATAACATATCTTAAAATAAAATAGCCACTTGGAGTTGTTTATCCATTGGATTCCACATCCTAGGATAGTATGAAGTGGTTATTGCTATTCCTCAGAAATAGAAATCCAAAATCATGTTGATGCAAAGTGGAGTGGTTGTTTCTTATCTACTTTTTCCTTCGTAGTTGTTTCTCGTCTACTATCTGCCAAACTTCTTGAGTAATCTTCACTCCTTGCTTCTTGATCCGAATGGATCTGAGAGAACTCTCTAAGTCTTCATGAAACTTTTAAAAATCATTCCCAAGGTCCAAAATCCTTTAAAGGATAAAAAATATCGCAAAAGGAGTGCCCTTAGCATGGCGGAGAAAACCTTTAGAAGGAAGAAAAACACTATCTGGAGGCCCAAAACCTATGAAATCGTGAATAAAATAGAGTATGGAGGCATGGAACAATAGATGCACAGGTGTTGTCAGATCTGGCTGATCAATGGCCCAGATCTGATCGGAAATCGTAATCGGGACTCGCAAAACAGGGATATGGACGCTCAACACACATATATGGTGATGGCGAATAGGCGGAGTTAATATGGACCATCAATCAAGTGTGCAGATCGATGACCCATATTACATTGCAGGAACACTATCGGAGAATGTAGTGGAGAACTTTATAATGGCCCGAGGGTTATTGCGATGAGCGATTGTGATATATCGCATCGCCGCATCGCATCATAAAAATATAACAAGTGCGAGGTTGATACCAATAAAGGCAGCAATATTACGGACTTGATAATATAATAGGTAACATTGCATATATTTTGAAGTCTGGAAAACTGAGTTTTCCTTTGAAAATCGCATTTTCACGAAAAAACGAAAAACCAAAGGGAAGAGTGTCGATGCGATAAGTCAGACCCGAAAGGGTACCTTAAGGCTATTACTTATGATTTCAAGTCTGAGGAAGAGACTTTTCCAATGCATTTTCACGATTTTAAATGTATTTATGAAATAGAGGGACAAAGCCATTGTGATAAGCGACAATGACTGATATGCAGATCCGATAGGGGAATGAAGTGTATTGAAGTAGTTTTGAAGTTCGACATATCATGTTTTTGGTGAATTTCTTTGTTAGAATGCGTTTCCTCTGTGGAAGCAGAGCGTGGTAGCTTCAAAGGTTCTAGAGGCCCAAGGCATCCTTACATTACGGAAATGGTGGCCACCTCCCCTTTGGGGTGTTAAGAGATGATTGCGTAACACTGGAAGAGGGTTTTGAAGCGGGCAAGAGGCCGGGGAGACTGAGAGCCAAGGATATGAAATGAACAAGCAGCGTGGTTGGCTTTAAAAGCCACAGATAGAGATCATAAGGAGAGGGTAGTATTTAGGCAAATACCGAGACAGAGTTTAGGATAGAGAGCATTAGGGGAGTCTGTGTACTCATAGAGAACTTGAGAGGTTCAAGTAAGCTCTTATTACTGTATTTTTGTTTCTATGTGAGGCTAAAATTGAGTTCATTGTTGTAAACAAAACTCTGCTTGAAGACATAATAGAGAGGCCACCACTGAAGGCTAGACCAGGAGATGTAGCCCAGGAGTATTGGGTGATCTCCTTATTAAATTTTCTATGTCATGTGTTGTCTATTATGTTTTGTTATTACTTCATTTTCTGTGAATTTCACAATCTTATCAGTCCATTGCATATAATGACATAGACTAATCCATGCACATAGGTCTGTAATACCTTATTAATTGTCTTAGATTTCATTTTCAGATCACTTCTATATAAATTTTATCGAAACTTCATATTTTTAAATCTTAATAATTATTATTTTGGTTATTAACATATTTTTAAATGAACTTCAATATTACTTAACTTTGCATGTTGAAATATTTCATTCATGACTCACATTTGATTTTGTCTCGATGGGGGTGTTATCTTGGGTGTGTTATCTCAGACCTCAGGGTTTCATCAGAGGATGTGCCATCCTCCCAAATGTCCCTTCCTCGTTAAAGCATGACAAAGGTTAGTTGAGGTGGTCTTGCCACTTTAAATCGTCAATCATGGTAATGCAAAGGTAGCGATATGGGGGTAGCGTAAGTGGAGGTAGGGACAACTCCTCCACCTCCTCCTTTGGTTTCAATTTGTTGTTGAATTTTAGGTTTTATTCTTGTTCTTGTTTTGAGGCGTGCGTTATCAAGCTCTTCTCTCCTTTGGAGTATGTCTGCACTGACCTTATTCCTCTATTTAAGAAGTGCCTATCTGTTGTTGCTCTGAGTCATAGAAAGTTTTTTCAATTGTTATCCTGTCAAATTCTCTAGTCTATAGGGTTTGTGGGTGGCGTTTTGTACTCAAGGTGCTGCTATAGGCTCGTTTTTAATATTAATAGTTACTATTTTGGTTAATAACATATTTTTAAATGCACTTCACTATTACTTAACTTTGCATATTGAAATATTTCATTCATAACTCACATTTAATTTTGTCTCAATGGGGGTGTTATCTTGGACATTAGGGTTTCATTAGAGGATGTGCCATCCTCCCAAATGTCTCTTCCTAATTAAATCATGACATAGGTTAGTTGAGGTGGTCTTGTCACTTTAAATCATCAATCATGGTAATGCAGAGGTAGTGATATGGGGGTGGTGTGAGTGGAGGGAGGGACAATTCCTCCATCTCCTCCTTTGATTTCAATTTGCTGGTGAATTTTAGGTTTTATTCTAGTTCTTGCTTTTAGGCGTGTGTTGTCAGACTCATCTCTCCTTTGGAGTATGTCTGCATTGACCTTATTGTTCTATTTAAGAAGTTCCTATTGGTTGTTGCTCTGAGTCATAGAAAATTTGCTAATTGTTATCCTGTCAAATTGTCCAATGTCTGGGGTTTGTGGGTGGCGTTTTGTGCTCAAGATGCTGCTATAGCCTCATTGTTTTATATTTTTGTATAATAAGTTTTCACTATTTATTAAGGTTTTGTGGGATATGGAATGCCATGTTTTTGGTCTATGGTGAACTAAAAGATTTATTGGCGTTTGTTCCTGTAATGTGACTATTGGGTGATGATTTAGTCATATTCAGGTTGGGAGTTCACAGTTTTGTGTTTTGTCCTTCATCTTACTTTATATGTAGAGGTTCTTTCAATGTTTTTCCTTAATGTTCTCTTGTCGTTGTGCTTATTCCTTCAAGAAAAAGAATGAATAGTAGGAAGGGTGATGGGGGAAATGTATGGCACAAAAGGGTTTGTCCTTTTCCCTACAATCTTGTTACCACCTTCTTTGATGTTGTTCCTCTTGAGGTGAGGAAGAAAATATTATTACTGAAATGTAAAGAGGTAGGAGACCGACCTTATCACTCAGATTATAAGGTGGTGGAGGAGGATATGAAATGGGTTCTTGATCCTTGTAGATTCAAGAAAAGGCAGCTTCACTTTCTGAATTTGTTGGCTTTGCATAAAAAAATGGCTACCATGTTGCGATTGATTTTAAAAAATAAACAAGTGGAGAATTACAATGGATTCGTCTCTTTGAAGGACGTTAAAAAAATTCTTTATAACCAAAGGTTTTTCTTGGATAATGTTGATTCTCATTTGGCCCATGTAGAAAGTTTTCTAGGGAGAAATTATGCTTTTTCCGATCATACAAATCCTCTCAATGATAGTGTTCATGATTCGACTATAGTATCTTCTAATCATGACCATTGATGGTGGGTTTCATGTTTTTTTGTCATCAATTTTGGTATGTTTTCTTCAAGTATGGACTATTCATGGTAGTCCTAGTTATTTTTTGGATCATAAGTAAATTGCTGTCATTTATTCTTCTTGATGGCAATCTTGGTTATAATGGATAAATTTGACTAGTTTCTTTCTCCAATATTTTGGTAGCAACAATGGTATCTCTAGAGGAGCTTGAAATTTTATAGTTGGCCTTTTATATTATGGTTTTTTGGGGTTCTGTATTAGTGTCATGCAATGTTGGCTCTCGTAGTGCCTTTCAGTTACTTGTGAATAAAATTTAGTGCTTTATATTAGAAAAAACATTATATTTGTTGATAGATATGTATTTTGGTGCATATTTGGTTCACTTTTGGGTTGTTTCATGGTATTGTTGATGGTGTTGGATCCGCCAACATTCAGGGGATCACCTCGGTATGAAGTCCCAACTAGGCTTGACACTGTTTGGTGTGGGAGTCCCATCCAGTATGATGGCCTGATGCCATTATCTTAAGGATTTTCCTCTACTCTTTCTTGTTAGCACATGAGAGTGGTCTACTTTGTCTTTGAGAAGTGAGGTTCACATGCTTGGTGAGTGTAAGTGTCACTTGTGTCAATGGGTCTTTCATTGTCAAGGGAGAGGGTGATAGTGAGTTGCAGATCGATTGGAAGTAGTCCCAATGCTGCTAGGAACACACAACACAACAGGACATACACAGCTTCTGGTAGAGTAGTTCACATGAATGCAGTAGTCACAACACATGAGGGACAACAACACGTATAACACTCAGCGGATTAGTCGACACAAGTGCAACGGTTGTTTACAACAAGTTTTATGTGAAAGGTTTGTCTGATGTTCGGGAGAGTAGTCTACATGGGCGAGATAGCGTTAATAACATATACAACACATTTCCATTAATAGATTATGTGTTGGAGAGGTAAATCCCCTCTACGGATAGAGGTGATCCCTACTGGCCCAAAGGGGGTCTAGCAACAATCAAACAATGCTACACTGCAGGTTCCTAGTTGTAATTAACAAGTGGGTAAAAGAAACCTACTTGGATTCCAATGCTACGTTTGTCAAAGAGATGATCCTCTCGCTCTTTCGCTCCAGCCGATCATAGTCCTCCACTATCCTCGCGGACGGACACCTGCACAAGCAAAGAGAGAACAAACACAAGCGTAAAATCTACTAAAAACAACTATGTATCAGTCAGGAAGGATACAATTTACATTAATCATCCATAGGACAAATGGAAATGGAACCATAAGAGTAGTCATCTATCTTTATTAATCAGAAAATAGAGTAAGGTACAACCGAAGTCCTGACGCTGAGTCCTTCTCTAGAGGGTCCAGCCAGCATGTCTTCCAAGCATTCACCTTCGAAGCAAATCTCCCAAGTCAAAGAGGTCTCTCTCTCACATACAAGGCAACAAACTCGTGACCTTCCTCAAGCTCAAAGCAATCCTCACACAACACACCAAATGCCTACAAAGAGCAGCACTAATGCACTAAGAATTCCTCAATCAAAGTCTATATGTCCCAAACTAGCTGCTCATGGGCAATGGAGGAGGCTTATAAAGGAGAAGGAGTCTCCATGAATAGGTAAAGGATGAGCTTTCCCCCAAGATAAGTGGATGGTCAGTCGAACAGAACGTGCCAGAGAAAGGATGGCGACCTCAACAATGCTAACAACCAAGTCTGGAGGGATCTGGAAGGCTGGTTGTTAGAACAACTTCGCCCAAACAGGATCAGCGCGGGTGAGACACTGAGATGGCGCGCTGACATCGCAGATCAGCTATAGAGGAGGTCTGGTCAGCGCTCAACAGGGCAAACGGAGGGTGCGCTATCCGTAAAATGGGACCAGCGTGGAAAACACGTGTGCTTCCATGCTGGCAGTGCATCAGTAACACTAACCTCCGTCTGTCAGCGCGGTTATTTAATAAACAGACGCGATGATACATTTAACTTAGGCAAAGAGGGTTTTTTAGCCATTTTGAGGAGCATGAGCATAGGTGAATGTGGTTTCACAACATAGTAGGGAGACTGGCATGATGGCAGTGACATTTTACTGTGTAACAGATGCCCCCTAAAGCATGAAGCCCAAGAGAGTGGGAGGGGTGAAATGCTTTTCAAGACTACTGGGCTGGAACACCACTGGAGAGAACCTGCAAGCGAATACAACTTGATATTTCAATTACATGTAGTCTAGGCATGGGCGCAGCCATCCAAAAGACATATGGAAAAGGTCTGTGGCGTGGACGCAGCCACCCAGCTGAAAAGACCATAATGATAAGAAGTATGGTCGCAGCCATCCTTAAGAGGACGCAGGTATGGTCGCAGCCATCCATCAACGAGTCATGTAATGATGTCCCACAAAATCGCAACCTGGTCCACAATGAACTAGAACCAGGGTCTTGCGCTCCATCCGAATCTGAACAAAGTACAAGTTCAAACATGTGAATAGATGTGTCGAAGTCGAACATGCTTGAACATCGTCTGATTACCAACCAATAATGAGAGCTGTTTAACAGACGCGAGAGGGGCCACCAATGATGACGATGGTCCTCAAGGTACTATAGGTACAATCCACGGCATGTGAATGAATGAGCCGATGTCGAACACCCGCAGAGTCATTCGATCGGAGGTAAATGATGAAAACCTCGCGTCGAACACGAAGAACCTGCCATTGAGGCATGCAGGCCCCAAGGTACCTGAAGGGAGTCTCTAGGTCACTCCTCGATAATGAGCTGAAGTCGAAAGGAAGTGATCTTTATCGAAGGTGGGCCATAGTGATTGCCACATCATCGACGCGAGACGGGTAGAGACAAGCTTGTTTTGCGTGAAATATCAGAGGGAGGTTACACTTGTAGAGGTCAACTTCTCTTGAACATATCGGCGGCACAATGACGGATTTGGCAGTATTTGGGGGTCAAATGGTCAGAGGTTGTAATGAAAGGACAATGAGTAGATGAGTGGCCAAATAGGATAACCCAAACCCATGAAGGCAAAAGTGAAGTGAGATGAGATGTCCCCACCCTGACACGAATGCAAATAGTGCCATGTTCAAGAGCGACATACTGCCGATGACGACGATTACAGTTCCTTTATTTCCCCCACCATTTCTGGCGAGTACCCTGATTATTTTTAGATGACAAGCTTGACAGGGATAGCATATGCTTGGAGAGTGTCATTTCGACGGAGCCCGATGTCATTTAGTATTAACGAGTCTGACAAAGGAAGAACTCGACGTCTTTTCATGTTTAGAGAGTTTGAAAAGACAGCTGAAAAGGAAACTCCAAGGGGGTGCTTTTTCGTAAATTTGTGTCTCTCGAGCCCGAAAAAGTATAAAATGATGCTCGAAAGAACCGCCCGATCATTACGACCGAAGAGTACTTTTCATAAGTAGTGATTCCGATCTGAAAAAGCAAAAAAGCGATCGAAACCACGTCGCTTCGTGACCGTTAACGAACCTGAAACGATAAGGGTCCGACAATCTTTTCGTTTTTAAACGGTCGTAAAAGAGTTTAAAGACGACCGCCTCCCATTTACGTTTAACAAGTCGAGAGGGATAACTCGGCGATCTTTTCATCTTTAAACGGTCAGAAAAGAGCTGAAAGAAGACCTTTTTTGGGACCAAGTGTACGGGAATCCACTGCGACCATGCTGGTTTTGAGTACCTGCACACGACAAATACCTGCATAAACCTGTTCGAGACGTCGAAAAATCATAATAAAATATGCATTGAGACATAATTCATCACATCTAGATGAGTTCATGGCAAAACTATAGTAAAAAGCCCACATTTATAAAGAATTTTAACCAAATTTGGAAATTTTACTATAAATAGGAGGTTTGTAAAACCATTTTTACCATTTTACCATTGGAGCTCTGGAGAACGTTGAATTACTACAAAGTTGACGGAGCTGATTCTTCCTCATCCGGACACTGATTTCCCGACCGTTCGTTCCAGGTAGGTTCCTCTAGCCTTGCCTTTCATTTTGGTTATATTTTTATGCAATTTGATCGTAAGATTTGGCCGTTTGGCCAAATTCCTTGCGCGTTGGAGCGCTCTCGGTCAGCGCGGATTTCCCTATCGGGTCCACGCTGATCGGGCTTTCCAACATGTAGCTCATTCTGGGTCAGCGTGGAAAACCTGTGTCCTTCCGCGCTGACCCAATGAAAAATGCACAGGGCGGCCATTTCCAGCGCGAATGTTTTAGAAACAGTCGCGCTGGCGCTGTGACATATTAATTTTTTAAAATTTAACTGTTATCTTTCACATGCAAGTTTCTAAATGAGTCTTGGGTGCTTTTGCAGGGCAATATGGGATTTACTTGGCAGGAGAGGGACCATGATAACGAGGATGTTGCCGCTTTTGCCGATGCCGGATGGCGCAATGCAATGCGGGCATGCGGTTTGCTGAAGTTTTTCCTCACGCTGAGACTAAGAGCCCAGCCGGACCTGCTGGAGCTATTGATTCGAGCCTGGAACCCAGTGCATGGGAAATTCACCATCCGGGGTCGAGACATTGAGTTTGACTGTACGGATATTTACTTTTTGACTGGGTTGTCTCGTCGAGGCCCGGTGCCCATTCTGGAGGGACAGCGTCCTAGCGGCGAGACGCTAGATCGGTTGATGGCTCGTGTCTACCCACAGGCGGTCAAGACACGGAGTGGGAAGTGCAGTATCCCATCGGTGGGTGTCGGTGAGCGTGCCGACATAGTTCTCCGTACTATCCTTTTCCTAGTTACGCGGGCAGCGGGGAGCTTGGCGAACCATGAGGCCTCAAAGGCCAATCTCTTACTTGCTCTAGATTGTTTAGAGCCCACGATCTTTAACTGGGCGGCAGCTGTGACGAACAGCATGAAGAGGCAACTGAACAACTGCCGACGCGGAGAGTCGAAGCAGTTCTGTTATGGTTCTCTTCTACTCCCACTGATGTTCGAGCAGGTGCCGACCCTCCGGCTACAGACCATGGTGTTAGACCCGCCACGCAATGCGCAGGAGACGAGGGCCACTAAGTGGTCTCGAGTCATGCCTCGCGGAGGTGGTGGACGATCAGTGTCCTGGGGCCTCTGTTTCCGAGAGTGGCTAGAGAGCCAGGTTATTTTCGTCGAGGACTGGCCGTATTCCGGTATCGACTTCCGAGGAGATCCGGATATGCCGCTGCCTGCGGGAGAGCAGTGGGACGGCGGAGGTATGACACTTGATTTTTTCATTTTCATTTATATGATGTTTTTGTATTTTCCAGGTACATGTCTTAATATATGCTCTTACTTTGCAGATGTAGGACCTGTGAGAACCCTCGGCCTAGCTCCAGAGGCACGGAGGGCAGATCAGGGTGCTGGCGCCTTGGCTTTGGCTCCTGTGGGAGGTGACCAGGCGGAGACGGTGATCCGCAACCTGGAGGGGTTGCTAGCAGGGATCCCTGACTATCAGGGGATCGAGGAGGTCCCCTTGGCTGTGCAGATCCATACAGTGGGTGTGGAACCCAGGATGCACCGCTTATTGACGCGGGTGGCACGAGCAGCAGCGGTCTACAGAGAGCATGACCCACTACAGTAGTCGCCTAGGTTTCATTTCCACTGTTGTTATTTTTGAGAGACATATGTCTCAGATGTACTGAGAACACTTGAGACACATACATTTATTTTTTAGCGCCTTAGTGCGCCGCACGATACATATATATATATCGCTTTTGGATGGATCTTTTACATGTGATGATGTTTTTATATGCTATGCAAATGTCTAATACAAATGTGATCTAATGTACCAGTTGCACAACATATGATCCATGTATTTTTATATTTTTGGGAAGCATAAAAGCACGCACACACATGCAAACTATGCTTGGAAAATAATTTATTTTCATATGCTCATGTTTATTCCTAGATGGATCTTTCTTCACGTGATGATGTGTTTTATATGCTATGCGACTGTTCGACACATATGTAATCTAATGTATCTATGGCATAACAAATGACCCATTGTGGAATATATTCACACACGCACATATATTTTATTTTTACGAAAGCTTGAAAACACACATGAGAATCACGTATGCAAAATATGCTTTTATGAGAAATGAAACGGGCATGCCCCCCAGCATCGTGTCTCAATTCAAGGTACAAGCCCCCCAAGCTTCAGGCCATTGAAAATGGGTTGAAGGTTGACATAATGATAATGCGCTCGAAATGCACGAGCTCACGTTTCATTTTTTTAACGAGGTTGACATAATGGTGATGAACTATCCTTGGATACAAACTGTTTCATTATTTTAACGAGGCTTATACATTAGCGAAACTATCCTCGAAACTCCTTGTTTCAATTTTTAGGGAGCTTGACACAAGATCGAGAACTATGCTCCACCCGAACTTCATCATAATGAACAGGAAATCGGGGCTTCCAAGAGTGACACTCCCAATGGGAGGTCAATGTCTCGGAAGTCAGGACCTAATGCCCCCAGAACACTATGCACGATAGTAGCATTGCTGGGTACAAGCATGGGAGAGGTGGCCACGTAGTTGATCTAATGTGAGACAGATGCAACTGGTGGCTGAGAACCAAGAGGGAAGGGAAATTGTGCTGGAGGGGCTTGTGGGCGAATGAACGATAATTGGTCCATCGTCACCATTCTTCCATCGTGTGGAAAGCAAATCACACGGAAAAGTGAAGAAACAAGGGCTCCCATGGCATACACATAGTCACGACCAAGGAGAAGACTGAAGGCTAAAGGGCCTTGGGTAACCGAGACGTCTATATAGACAGTCTTGCCCCCCAAAGTGATAGGGAACTTTGGAAGGATCCCTAATGGTTGACTCGTTCCTCCGTCGAAAGCGGTGAGATTCGGTGCGACAAGTACAAGCGATGGGGAACCCAAAGGTCGCCAAGTAGTAATGGGCATAAGACTGACCGATGCTCCCTCATCTAACACAGTGCCAGGCAACGCCATATGGGAAGCATAGGCGGTGACCCAGAAAGGCACATGGGATGGAAGGGGAGGGGTAGTCAAACAACTCCAATCGAAGGACACAACCGAACTACTTGGTGGGGGAACCATATGGTTGCCCCCCTGCTCAGGAGGGATCGAATCGCAATTCTCCAGAGAGGTTGGGATGGGAAAACCATCATCAAGCTCAGGAGAATCCGAGGAGACGAGAAGAACATGGGAATTTGGCTCTTCCGAAATGGAGTGGATATCACTCTGTCCAACCAATGGTTGTTCGGAAACAGGCTGGGCACAACCGGGTTCGGGAAGAGGCGCCTGGACAAGAGGAGAATGTGAACCAATCTCATTGTCGAGAGGCGAACGATCTGCAGCTGCAGACAGACGTTGATATCCAACGGGGAGTTGGGGCGGGGGAGTTGGGAGACTTTCCAAAACAACGGAGGCTTTATCCATGAGTGGACAAAGGTGAAGGGGATGATTTCCTTCACAAAGTCTACAGGGGATTCGAATCTTCCCATTTCCTTTACCATTCCCAACTGATGAGGGAACATCACCATGAGCCTCAGTGGACGATGAGGGGCGGGCCGGATCATGAGACCATACTTCTAAAATCCTGGAAATGCCAGGACAATCATGAAGAAGATGGTCCTCCTTGCATAATCGACAAGGAAACTTAACCTTCCGCGGAGAAGCGGAAGGGGGCCTGACTTTAGGTGCACTTACGGGAACAACCGTACTTGTAACCTCTCTCTTGGGAGACTTCTTCTGCTTGGTCTTCTTCTTCTTCTTCTTGGCCACCTGGTTACTTGAATCGAAACTTTCACCAGGCGAAGTACAAGAAGGAGACGTAGATGTAGGCATCAAAGGAGAGAGGTCCACCTTAGGTTCAACATGATGTTGTGCAGGTGGAGGGACTGATGGAGTATCAGCCGACACGGTAGGGACCAAAGAGGTTGAAAACAACCAAACAGGCAACCCAACAGTTAACCCTGGAAGGGACAACATCGCCATACAAGGAGCACCAACATTCCCAAGGGGAGGGGAATGACTAGGGTTCCCGTCAGGGGGGGAACCTACGTTGGTGAACCCTGGAAAGGCTGCCATGACAAAACAAAACCTATTCAACTAACGCACACAAGATCTAACCAGGAAATATTATCGTGGCCAGATAAATTTTAAAACATAGGAACCAAACTTGACCTTTTCATGTTTCGAGAGTCGAGAAAAGGATGAAAAGATGACTCTATCTACTTCGAATGTTTAATGAGCACGAAGTGACATGACGCTCACTTACACCTTTTATTTTAGAGAGTCTGAAAAGGATCAAAAGCGACTACTCTGGAAGTTCTAGAAGAAAAGGTTTACCAAGCAACCCGTAAAACTGCTTATACACCTTGGCAATCATATGAGAACCAAGGACTTCCCGTACTGGAGTGAATCTTCCCGAATGTTGTGTTCGGTGCGTTAGGGTTTACAAGGCGGCAGACTCGGCTTCCTATGGATAAAGGATGCAAGCCTAATGGAGTCTCCCCATATATACATGACGATATGTGGGAGCCCAATCCGTACTAGCACTTATCGTTTCACCGTGGAGGAATCACCCAACCACTCAACGTTAAGCTACTAGGTTTAAAGACGCCGGAACACATATCTAGCCTAGACCTCTAGATGTTCTCGTTAAGTTCCAATGCGTTTTTAGATAAATTTGGTTTATTTTATAGTTGATCTTGAATTAGGTTTGAGTTTCAGGTCCTACCGTATGATCTCTCAAAAAACTCCTTAATGCAACTATATGCCAAAGATTGTCATTTTGTTCGATGAATTCTAGCTATAAGAAAGTTAAGGATCTTTCAAACAAACAAAACGAATTCAAGCAATTACGCAACCTAATGCAACTAACAACAAGGAAATGGAAATTTTCTTTTGAAAGCACAAAATAACAAAATGCTCTTTTCCTTTTAACTATTAATGCAAAATATACTAGTTTGATCTACTTTTTCAATGACATAAAAGTTCTCTTAAAATGAATTAGAGAGATAGCAACACTAAGTGAGAAGCGAAATCACTCAATGAACACACAAGACAATTCCCAAGTCACTAAAACTAGTTTCCCAAATCAAAGGAAAACAAAGGCTTATGAGCTATGTAATCTAAGCTCAACAAGACAATGAGGAATCCAATGGAGGAAAGCAAACCGCTTGGAACACAATCAATCACTTTCAATAATCACCAAACAAACATGAAAACAAGAACGAAGTTGGCTGGTCAACTAAGAACACAAGATCCCGAACGGGAGGCTAGACACACACGACCACTAGATGTCCTAGGGTTTGAGTGCGAAATCAATGGAGAAAAGCAAACGCCTGAAGGATGAGAGTCCACGACCAGACGAACGACGGTCTGACACACTTCAGCAATCGTAAAAAGTCAAAACCAAGCATAAACCAAATGACAAGAGCAAAAAGGAAGGCTTTGCAAAAACTGAAAACAGGCAATAAACGAGCTCTCGTGGAACGAGGCCTAGCAAGACAGCGAGTCACAGCTTAAACAAAGTTATCAAGCCACAAGCCAAGTATAAAAAGCAGGGGAGAGCCAAAACCAAGAGGTTCAGTAGGTCAATTTGGACAAAAATAAGTTTTACAGGATCAACACGAGTGACCCTACAGCAGCAAAGCGATGACAGAAAAGTGTCTGTAGCAACTTTGCGCTGTCAGCGCGGAAGGACACAAATAAAGGGCGTTGGCCCGAAAAACCAGGTCAATGCGACTGTTAAATGTATAAGCGCGATGACAGAGACAACAAAGAAGACAGTAAGCGATGTTAGCGCAGCTGTTTTAAAATAAAACGCGCTGAGGCTGAAAAACAAATAAAATTGAACAAAAACTTCCAAACCAAAGAAACAGGCTTTCAATGCAATTAAGGTAGTTCCCAGGACGAACCAGGAAACAAACTAACAGCAAAACAATCCCCAAACCTTGACAAAGGAGCAATAATCAAAACAAAGGTGGCATACAAAGAGACAAGAAAGCTCCCCAGCGGAGTCGCCAAATTGTTGGAGAGGTAAATCCCCTCTATGGATAGAGGTGATCCCTACTAGCCCAAAGGGGGTCTAGCAATAATCGAACAATGCTACACTGCAGGTTCCTAGTTGTAATTAACAAGTGGGTAAGAGAAACCTACTTGGATTCCAACGCTATGTTTGTCGAAGAGATGATCCTCTCTCTCCTTCGCTCCAGCCGATCACAGTCCTCCACTATCCTCGCGGACGGACACCTGCACAAGCAAAGAGAGAACAAACACAAGCGTAAAATCTACTAAAAACAACTATGTATCAGTTAGGAAGGATACAATTTACATTAATCATTCACAGGACAAATGGAAATGGAACCATAAGAGTAGTCATCTATCTTTATTAATCAGAAAATAGAGTAAGGTACAACCGAAGTCCTGATGCTGAGTCCTTCTCTAGAGGGTCCAGCCAGCATATCTTCCAAGAATTCACCTTTGAAGCAAATCTCCCAAGTCAAAGAGGTCTCTCTCTCACATACAAGGCAACAAGCTCATGACCTTCCTCAAGCTCAAAGCAATCCTCACACAACACACCAAATGCCTACAAAGAGCAGCACTAATGCACTAAGAATTCCTCAATCAAAGTCTATATGTTCCAAACTAGCTGCTCATGGGCAATGGAGGAGGCTTATAAAGGAGAAGGAGTCTCCATGAATAGGTAAAGGATGAGCTTTCCCCCAAGATAAGTGGATGGTCAGGCGAACAGACATGCCAGAGAAAGGATGGCGACCTCAACAATGCTAACAACCAAGTCTGGAGGGATCTGGAAGGTTGGTTGTTAGAACAATTTCGCCCAAACAGGATCAGCGCGGGTGAGACACTGAGCTGGCGCGCTGACATCGCAGATCAACTATAGAGGAGGTCCGGTCAGCGCTCAACAGGACAAACAGAGGGTGCGTTGTTCGTAAAATGGGACCAGCGCGGAAAAGACGTGTGCTTCCGCGCTGGCAGCGCATCAGATACACTGGACGCCGCCTGTCAGCGCGGTTATTTGATTAACAGATGCGATGATTCATTTAACTTAGGAAAAGAGGGTTTTTCGGCCATTTTGAGGAGCATGAGCATAGGTGAATGTGGTTTCACAACATAGTAGGGAGACTGGCATGATGGCAGTGAGATTTTACTGTGTAACAAGTTCATTGCAGTGGAAGCGCTGTGGAAGGTATGTAATTGAAGAGCAGATTTTTGTTATTGAGCAAAAATGTTTATACAAACTGCCATAAGTTTGGTAAGCAGAATTGGAAGGGCGCATCATGGATTTGTGTAAAGCGCTCCTGGAGTTAATCCAGTGATTTGTGTGAATTCGCTGGCTAACCAATTGTTAAAGATTGAAGGGCGCAGTAAAGTTATGGATCGAATCCTGAATGAAGTGATTGTATGGATCAGCGTTGAGGTTGATGACAGTGTTAAAAGCAGAGTTTGAGCTGGAGGATGGACAGAGTTTGATAACACAGGTATGTTTAAATTGAATGAAATTAGTTTGAATAGCACTGGCAAGATAAGTTGTTACTAAGGTTTGTATTGAGTTCAAAGGTGGAACTTTGTTATGACGCTTGTTTTGTAGAATCAAGCATGGGAAGACCATGAGCGCATGGTCTAATTGGTTTTTATGGAATATTGAACTCACACTATTATTGGATCCTATATACTCATATTGCTGAATAGAAAGGAATGAAATAGGAAGTGATGGGTGAGTTTATGGGATTTATGTTGAAGGGCTTCCGCATAATAATGGTATTGTGTGAATTTGCCAACTACTGAAGTTTTGATTTGGAAAAAAAGCTAAGATGCATTATTATATGCACGGAATGTTACAGATCTTGGGTATTGCGGGCCCTGCCTACATCAGAATCCCACAATTCCTGAACAGTCTAACCAGCAACTAGACGACACTAGAGTTTCCTCCCAACCTTCTACTTCATCTGATTCTCCTTCTCCTCCTTCCTCTTCGCTTGACAAAGTCGATCAAGCTAAAAGCCAAGTAACTGAGAAGAAGAAGAAGCAGAAAGAGAAAAAGGAAAAGAAGAAAAAGGAACCAAAATCGAAAGGGAACAACCAAGTATCATCTAGCAAAAATCCACACACCCCACAGTCAAAACCTAAATTTCCTTGCATCATTTGCAATGGAGACCACTATCACCGAGATTGTCCCTGCATCCCTCGAATCTTAAGGGACTGTTCTCCTTGTTTGCACCATCTGGTAGCATCAACCTCTGGCGATCATGTTGAATCCTCACCGTCAACAAGTGAAAGTGAAGCACATGGATAGAAAAGGAATCCTAAACTTCCTTGTAAGTTGTGTGAAGGCGATCATGCCGTCCACCACTGTCCCTTCCTTGAAGAGGCTAAAATATTTTTAGATAATCGTCCGGTTTCACCGTTACCACTTCCTCCTGGATATCAAAAACTCTTGTCGAGTCCTCCTCCGGTTGAAAATCTGGCTGGCCCATCCTTGTGGTTAGCCGAAGCACCTATCATTGAAAATGAACCTTCGGAATCCATATCAGATGAAAGTCAAATGGTCGATACGGTGGTTGACCTGGTATTGCCTTCAGAGTGTTCATCTTCGAACAATACCGTCACTTAAGAGAAAGAGAACGACACCGTTCAAATTCTTTTCATCAACACCGACTCCGATGATCTTGGGGGCAGTCCTCCCATTCCTTTACAATAGGAAGGAAGTTCATCAGAGTCCTATCCGGCCGTCTATTCGGTCCCACCACCAAGCAACCTAGTTGTTTCTTTCGACTGGAATCTACTAGGCAGACCCTGTTTACCAGCCAGTGTACCATTCAAAATTATTGTACAAGCTTACAGAATGGTCATGGTTGGTACCATCATTGATGAAGGGGCTTCTGTGAGTATCCTTTCCTCAACTGCTGGAAAGCGCTTGGTTCGCCATCGCTTTTGCCTGAAATGAGAAATCTAACAGGCTTCGACAAAGGAACCAGTTAACCTTTAGGGATCCTTCCAAATGTGCCCATTACTTTGAGAAGGAAAACTGTTCACCTGAACATTATGGTAGTTCAAGGACCTTTTGATTACAATCTACTCCTTGGACGTGACTATATTTATTGCATGGGAGCCATCGTCTCCTCACTCTTTAGAGTAATGTGTTTTCCGCACGAAGGTAGAATGGTCAAGCTCATAGACCAAATGTCATTCCCCGGTTCACACATCGCAAATAGTCAAATTCCATCCCTAAATGGTCTTTTCATGCAAGAAATGTCTCATCGATCTCCAGTCCATCCAGCTGATGAGCACGAGTGATTCAAGAAGATGTGACTGAAACCCACGGGGCATGCACCCTGGTCTGCTTCGGCAGGAAAACCTTGGGTATAGGGTTGATTTCCGCGAAGGATATATGACTAGTCTGGCAAACCCGTCCACACAGGAAAATGGGAACAGACTGGAATAAGATACTTTCGTTAAGGTTATGCCAAGTGACTCCGCTCCCCTTTGTCTGTTTCGATAGACATCGCCGAGAAAGAATTTTATTTTCTACGCTTATAGAACTTTCTTGGTAACCTGGAAATTTTTCGCTATACTTGGGGGCATGCAAACCTTTCCGCATGCAAGTGAAGAGCGGCTATTTGTTTTTTAAATTTGTAGGACCTCTAACCCTTTAAACCCATAAGGCTAGTCGTTTCCTAACTTGCATAAATAAAGGATCCATGGCAAAGCTTTAGAGATGTAAGCCACTTCAAAATAGCATCTCGAATGAGACATTTTTATCATACCACTGGCGAGCAATGTTGTCGCAGAGTTCAAGCTCGTTAAAAAATAAACTCTCCACGAGCAGTTTTAGCGCATAGTTCAAGCTCGTTAAAAAATAAACATAAGTCATGGGCAAGTGTTTCTCCCCGCGTTTAAGCTCATTAAAAAATGAACGGGTAAATAACCATTGTGAATGCCTTATCGCCAACTTTTGAGCCTTGGTCGTGTTCTCGCCATCACCTCCACTCTGTTTTAGCCGATCGTTCACCCCCATATGATTTTTTACCCCTTCAAGGAACATCTGCGAAGAGTGATTCTGCTAGCCATCCTTGTAACACTACCGTGATTGGAAAATTCCAAATCTTACCCGGAATCAGCTGCTACCCGAAACTATCACTCGTTCCCCGAAAATGAGTCTTCTTTAAGCTCTTTTCACCTGACTCATAAAATATGAAAAGATTGCCGAGCGATTGGCCTCTCTGGCTCGTTAAAAGGCATCGGAAGTGCTATCCCTCCTCTAGATTTTAATCTTTTCAGACCTGAGAGATTATTACACAAAAAGATCGAGCGCTTGTCTTGTTCGGCTCGTTAAAACTATCAAAAATTCATCCCTTTTGTATTATTTTTCGCTTTTTTGGACTTAAGGGATTATACAACGAAAATGAATCTTCGGAGTCTTCTTTCCATTTCTTTCAGACTCTCTAAAATTGAAAGAGACCGAGTTATCTTTGTCGTTAAACTCGTTAAAACTGAATAGCGACAAACTCATCCAACAGGACGAGAACAAATTTTACTGTCGCTAGGCTCACTAAAATATAGCGACAGGTTCACCCGAAGGGCGGATTATAGAACAAGCATATGTTATCCTCCTCAAGCTTGACAAAAATAAATAGGTACTGGTCAGTAATGACTGGGGAAAATTGGGAAGAAAACAAGAAGAAACTTTATTGGTAGCAAGTCGCTCTTGAACATGACACTTTCCTTCCGCATCCATGTCGGGTTGGGTTGTTCCGTTCACTGGTCCTCACCATTGGTTCGTCACGCCATCCATCTTTGAGGTTAAAGCTACCAATCCATTTTCAGTGTCACTGATATGTTCAAGAGAAGTCATTCAGACAATTCACCTGTGTCTCACCCACTACAATACATTCATGCTTCATTCCTTCAATGACCGCCACCCTGAACCCCATATCGTCAGTTTATTTTCACCTCCAAAATCATTTGCTTCATTCCGTGTCGTTGATGTGGGATTCATTAAGGCCCTCCTGCGACAGGTCGCTTCTTGTCGACATCAGCTCCATGTAGAGGGTGCGATGCATATCACCTTCCCAATGTATAGGCTACGATGCATACTGTTTTGCTCCTCTGTAGGGTGCGATGGTCGGGAATGGACAAATGGAAGGGACCAAAATGCGAGGTGGAAGATCATGGAATTTTCTAGAAGATTCCATCTGACACTTGCCACTCCATTTTCAACCAGGGATGAGTAAGAGATCTTCATTCTCCAAGTGGAAGGAGGAACTATCAGAGAAATGACACTAATCAAGATCCCAAAAGATGACTCACCTCTCTGTAATCATCTATATATGCATCCCTCTTCACAGAGATCCTGAGGCTGGAATTTTGTAACTTATAGAGAAGTGTTGTTGGTATTCTGGTGTACATTCACAGTGTTGGGTGATTTTTCTTTGCTTGAGGTGAAGAAGGGCTTCTTAGCTGGAGGATAATGCTGGGTTAGAGCTGCTCATGGTTGTAATCCTCTTGCTACTTTTTATCTGAATAAAGCTATTCTTGTTTCCTTCCATATTCTTGTGTATTTGTTTATATTTGCTTGTATATGGTTAATGCACATCTGATCCTGCATTATTTATGAACCTAGATCCTAGTTTCTTGCATAGTAGTATGTTGCTGTGATTCTACAGGTCCTTTTGAAGCTGAGTAGACAAAGAGAAAGTGGCAAAACTCTATCAAGAAGGAGAGGGAATCGAGTGGAAGACTCAGGTTGGCCCTCTTGGTTCTCCTCTCATCTATTTTCATAAAAGGAATCAATAGTAGACTTTGATTGTTTGTTTCTCAGATAGCCACCCATCTTAGTGGGAATAGCAGCATCTGTGTGGACACTATTCCCGTATAACATAGTCCCACTAAGATGGGTAGCTATCTTAGAAACAAACAATCAAAGCACTTTGTGATTTCCTTTATGTATGATAGATAAGAGAGAAGCAAAGGGACCAACCTAGATCTTCCACTTGACTCCTTGCTTGATTTCTCTTTCCCTTGATGGAACTTGTGACTCCTCTCCTACATGTCCCGCTCTAGAGAATACATGTAGAGACAAAGTAACAAAACACCATCAAAGCATCTCGATCTATGATATCATAAACAATGCAGAATCAGAAATACATTGAACATATAATGGCATTTACAAATAACAACATTCACACATACAGGATCGTATGGAGGAAAACTCAAAGAACTTTATTAATAGTAGAATAAAGGATTACAACCCATCTGTCTGATCCAGCATCATCCTCCCAACATCAAAGCCCTCTTCACCTAATGAAAGGCAAGATCACCCAACAATACAATGCTTCTTCTCAAAGACAAACTAACAACACTTCTTTACAAATTACAAAATTCCAGCCTCTATATCTCTCACATGAGGGATCCATTTATAGATGTTTTGCAGAGGTGTGAATCATCTCTGGGTTTTTTATTAGTGTCATTCCACTTGTAGTTCTTAGTTCCACTTGGAGATTTCTTGGATCTCTTACTCATCCCTAGGCGAATTTAGAGAGACAAGTGTCATAGAGGAAGTTTCTAGAAGATTCCATGAGCATCCACTTAGAAAACTGCCTCAGACATTTTTCCATTCTCTCTCATCGCACCCCACAGAAGGCTTATTCAGTATGCATCCCACCTGGCAAGTGTAGAAGTCAGTACGCATCGCACCCTGACCAAGGCGTAGTCAATATGGTCCAGTTTTGGCCAGTTCTAAGTGGTTTTTTAGGTGGAACTTCTGGGAAATGATGTAATCAGTTGACCATGATCTTTCAGGGTGTAAAATAACACTTTTAGGGTTAAAATATCCCTTGGTTTATCAACATATGTGATTGGGGTTGAAGTGTCCAAATATGTCTATAACATCTTGGCAACAGATTTTCCTAAATATTGCCCATAAATCGCGTCTTAAATGCCCGTCGCCTGCTCCATTTGGCCTCAAGTTGAGCATCCCATCGTGAATAGTGACTTCAATGGTCACTTTCCGGCCAACCCATGCGGTAGCGCAACCCTCCATGCACAGTCGCGGACCCTGTGACGCTCTGCTTCTGCGCGCATCCCTAATATCGCGCAGCTCTCGAGCAAAATAGTTTATAGTCCCGCGCTCCCTTTCAACTTCCTGGAGCGCGAAGACTGTCCTTCCCGCGGCTAGTCAGGTGGTCGTACCACCCGTGTGGGGCTCCATCCCATCCTCCACCATGGTTCACGGAGAATCCCCACCTTCCATTGTTGTGGTCGGCATCACGCACTTTACTACTTGCAACACGCTACCCTAGTTACTACATTTGGTGATATTCGATCCAAGCCAAGGCAGCAGACTAACCAATTCACGGAAATAGTGCTCAAACTTGTCAGTATGATCGCACACACCTTGCCTTACCATCCTAGGTTCTTCGACAAAAAACTATTCCTTTATCTCGTCTTCCAGCTTCTTGACCTCCACGTCCATCATAGCACTTTTCTTCCTTAATCGTACCCTTTTTTTTCAAGTTTGCGGAGTCTAAAGTTGCCCCATCGGATTTTTTCCTTAAATCCAATGTGTTCTATTTCTTGTGGCTGTGTGATTCCTTCAATTCGGGCTTCGCGAACTGTCCTATCTATGGGTGCTACTATGCGCGAACTAGGCTTCGTATGCTCCATAGGGATTATAGCCCCTGCTTCATACTTCAACTTTGGAAGTTCTCGCGTGGTCAAGGTTTTGCACATGGTCTTATAATCCCATAGAACTGTTGGTACACGCAGGTCCTATTCAGTGCGTTTCACATGGTGGACTGTGTTCAGAACTTCGCACACCTTGCCAAAGGCTTCCCTGTGGATAATCTTTAGTGCGCTTAGTCTTACCATACTTCATCATTTGCGCCATCTTCTTGCCCACCCTTGCTTGTTGTTTATGTTTCCTATAGTGAGGACAATGTGTGTTCGTGAAAATTACATACCATACGCTTGTACCATCGAGAGAGGTGGGCGTGCAGGCTGTTTCGTCCATCATACCTGGCTTTCATCCTCATCTGAGGATTCCCAAACCGTATGAGAATCATCCTTCTACATTCACGCCAGTCCAAAAATTTCTTTGATGCGTACCCCTCCAGCTTACGAGTGTAGTGCACAATACCCATTTCAGAGCATCGAATCGTTGTTGTTCTAGCACCTCTCTTTCAAATTTGTTCAGGAATTCATCCACCATTGTCAACCTGTCGTACATAGGAAAATCTCTTACCTCTGTTGTCACGTAGCGCAGTGATCTTACCATCATCTTGCAATTAAGCGTGTTTACCTTGTGTAACCAGTTCTGCCATCGTTCTATTTCCTCATACGAATCTGAGGTGAAGGAGCTTTCACGCTCCCACGAAATCCTGCCATCTGGTGTTGGGTTCACCCAGTGCTACTCCCGCGCGGTTATCTTGTATATACAGTCTAGATCATCATCGCTCTCTTCGTCGTGCACTGGCTCTGTGTAGCGCGATCCTTCCACAGGGTCTAAAGGCACCACTATGCGTAGTGACTTTTTCCCAAAAATCATCTTGCGGTTCTTTAGATTTGTCACTCCATTCATGTCAGTGGCCCAATCTATTCCTAGTAATGTGGGATAGGGATTGTTGTCATCGAAAATATCTATTAATTTGAAATCTGCAAGCGTGCTCGCACCTTCGATATCTACCGTTATTCCCTGCAATCTTCCCACCGGTAAGATCTTTTGTTGGTTCGCCATTCGCAATTGAATAGGAGACCATTGCAATGTGGGCCTACCCATGCACTCCCATGTCTGCTTCGGCAGGACGTTTGCGTCCGATCCTAGATCTAGAATCACTTGATCCATTTCATATTCCCCAATTTGCGCAGTCAATCTCATCTCCCTTCCTATTCGCATTGTGTGCTTCCCGAGCTTCCGGACTACGCGCGTTTCTCTTGACCCAGCGCACCTAGTGATGAGTTCTTGCAGTCCCTTCACAGCCTTGCTGTCGTGCAACGGCTTCATGCATGTCTCCAGAAAGGTAGTAAGAATTGATGGGTCCATCTCCGGTTCTAGTTTGTCTTTACTACCTGAAGTGGAGGCCTTTGTGAAGCTCTTCTTAGCTTCCATGAATGTCTCCTTTGCGCACTCCAAATCGAACTTTGGTTCCTTTGTTGGAGCCTTGTGAACCTAGGCACTCTCTTCAGGTTGCTTGCCCTTGTCATCTCCTGTCATGATACCACTTCGGAGCACGATGTTTACATTCGGGTCCTCTTCGCACGGCTCAGACCTCATCATTTGCAGGTTCTGAGTCAGTGGAGGTTGGAGTGTTCCTTTATCACGCAACCTCGTTATCAACGTGGTGCAGTCCTCTATCTCATGATCAAACTGGGTACAATATAAACATGATGCTCTCGTTGGATTTGTACAATCGTTGGCATAATGCCCTAGCCCTCCGCAATTGTAACAAATCAGTTGTCCGTGACCCCTTCCTAGTCCCATTCCACCTCGACCTCGTCCGCGCCCCTGAAATCCAGTGCGCACCATCCCTACATTTTGATCGAGGGTTCGCATTTCAGTCTGAACTCTATAGGTAGGGGTCCGATCCATCATCGATTCATAACTTCTATAAGTGCGCTCATCATGGCCTACTAATCTGCAGAAATTACAGAACAACTCTTGGGACAACTGCATATACTTCTGCAATAGATGGCAGTTATTTGTAGCATGCTTCCCTTCTATTTGGAAAATCACACACCATAATGCAGGCACTGCGCTCGATCTCTCTTATGCCTTTGGTCTCAATGGCATTTGTCCTCCTCCTGCCAAGTAATTCACGAAGACTGGACAATGGTCCTTGTCATGTCCCTGGCCTTTGCACTTTATGCACCATACCTCCTGGCGCGCTTCTGAAAGAGTTGTCCTGTCTTCTTTCAAAGTCTACATCTCCAGACATACGTTTTTCAACTGCGCATGGATCTGTTGGACTCCTAGACTAGGATCTTGTATTGGGGTCTCGTGCAGTGTCATTACGATCTCCAAAAGCTTCGGCCTGAGTGGATAGCTTTTGTTGTCACAGCGCGGTCCTTAGATGCGGCGTTAGTGATGCTACAAAACATGCGCGATGTTTCCCATCTGTCAAGGTCATGTTGGATTCGCGAATCATACCCTTCAGTCTCTGATCCAACTCCCAAGGGGTCTCGCCTGGAAGCATCATGATTTCCTTAAACCCGATAATCGACTGTCTCCGATTTTCCCTACTAAATTCCATGTTTAGTGCAGCTTGGATATCCATGATCCATGTGTTTGGATTGTCATTATAATGCTTAATGTACCACGTCGGTGAGCGATCCTGCAACGTGCTTACTAGCGTTGCCTTCTTTATGTTGTCATATGTGACTCCTTGCGCTTCCCATATAGCCTTTACCACGGACCAAAATTGGTCCAGATCTTCATTCCCTACTCCTTTGAACACCAGCAACTTTATTGCGCTCGCCATATTGAACTGTGGCGGTGGCGGAGGTGGTGTGGGCAGAGATGGGGGTGAAGATGGTGAAACTAGTGGTGGTGTAGGTGGAGGTGGTATGTGTGGAATTCACTGCCTTATCATACTGATTGCACTTGGTGAAACTTTCGCAAGCTCTTCCTCGCTTTCTCGTTGAGGAAAAATCAAAGGGCTTGTTTCTATCTCTGCGCTACCTTCGTTTCTATAGATCCTCCCACTTCGCGTACCCCTAAACATCAATTTATTCGCATAACCTGCTTTTCACATAGTAGCATTTTAATCCAAGTGTTCAAAGATTTAACGTACTTACCTCGCGATCCTTTGAGAAAGCGTCATTCCGCCTCGCTGTAGTTGACTGAAGTATCTATAGCAAACTCGGTGATAAACCCTCCTATGATTCTATCGAGCCAATGGTCCACAGCGCGCGCGATCTTATCTTCCAATGCTTCTAGTCTGCGCACCAACTCTGGAGTCCACACAATCGGTTTGTCGAGCCTACACCTTCCTTGATTGTCTACTAGATTCGCGATCCACTCATACAACTCAAAGGGGAAGGATGCAAATAAAATTTCATGAATTTCCGTATATATGTAGTGCTCTAACTATTGTTCCTTCGATACTCGCGGATTCCTGTTTTCCTGCGCCGCGAACTTGTGAATATTTTTGTCCAGCCACTCTTCAATTTCTTTCTTTATCGGATTCCAGTGACACGACATCAAACATCTCTTATGCAGATCCTGGTCCTGGCAACGGAACCATTTGTTGGCTTATTGGAGTCTGACCCAGGTCTAGAGGTGATTTAGCCAAACAAATCCCCATACTATTGGCTCTTTTGGCAACAATCCGCGGAGCGCGGACTGAGGTCTCACCTAAAGTAGTATGGGAGGGTGGTAGAACCAAGTTTCCACACCCTGGAGATGTTTGATGAGTTCAAGTGTTCCATGGTTCGACCCTGCGCACACATTGCTACACGCACGTACCCGTACCTCGCAACCTGTTACCGGGAATAGTGTCCACTCGGATGTTGTTATTCCCACTAAGATGGGTGGCTATCTTAGAAACAAATAAGTAAAGTCTACTTTCGTTTTCCCTTATGAAAATAGACAAGAGGGAGACCAAGGAGACCAACCTTAGTCTTGCGCTTGATTTCCTCTCCTTCCTGATAGAGCTTTGCCGCTTCTTCTTTCTCTGCCCAGCTTCAAAGAGCACCTGTGGAATCACAGCAACATACCACTATCGAAGAACAAAGATCTATATTCATAAATAACACAGGACCAGATGTGTGTTAACCATACAAATGCATATATAAACAAGTACACAAGAATATGGATGAAAACTAGAATAGCTTTATTAAGATGAAAAGTAGCAAGAGGATTACAACCGTATGTTCTGACCCAGCATCATCCTCCAACTAGAAAGCCCTTCTTCACCTCAAGCAAAGCTTAGATCACCCAACACTATGAATGTACACCAGAAAACCAACAACACTTCTCTATAAGATACAAAATTCCAGCCTCTGGATCTTTGTGATGAGGGACCCATATATAGATGATTATACGGAGGTGAGTCATCTTCTCGGATCTTGATTAGTGTCCTCTCTCTGATAGTTCCTGCTTCCACTTGGAGAATGGTGATCTCTTATTCATCCCTGGTCGAAAACAGAGAGGCAAGTGTCAGAGGGGAAGCTTCTGGAAGATTCCATGATCTTCCACCTTGCATTTTGTCTCTGCCATTTGTCCATTCCTGACCATCGCACCCTACAGAGGGGAAATTCAGTATGCATCGCACCTTGTACACTGGGAAGGTGATATGCATCGCACCCTCTGCACTAGGCTTTCAGTATGGTCCATTTTTGACCATTTATGAGCAATTTTTAGTGGAGAACTTTTGGGAGATGATGTAATCAGCTGACCTTGTTCCTTTAGGCAGTGAAGCAACACTTTTAGGGGCTTAGGATCCCTCAATTTATGGACATTTGTGATTGGGGTTGAAGTGCTCAAAAATTTCTATAACAGTTGCCCCCTAAAGCATGATGTCGTTAATCTTTATGATGTCGGGTGAAATGCTTTACTATGAGGATCCGAAGTTTTTCCGAGCTGGGAGGCGACCTGTAATAAGATACAATACAATACATTATTTTGGCAACATTTTTTTCATGATCTAGCTAAGACGGGCATTCCCATGCTCAGCTTTATAAATTCATTTTCATGTACATAGGACAGACAATCGTCTGTGTGAAAGACTGATGATATGGACTCATCATCCTTTGATTTGGATGATCATCTATTCGGTAATGATGTAAACTTGATGTCTTTATATTCCTGAATATATCGCAGCCCGGATGGATGAAACTAGATCCTAAGTCAACTTCTTGGATAATGAGCTGATGTCGACAAGAAGCGACCCATCGCAGGAGGGCCTTAATGAATCCCACATCAACGACACGGAAATAAGCAAATGATTTTGGAGGTGAAAACAATCTGACGATACAGGGTTCAGGGTGGCGGTCATGAAGGAATGGAGCATGAATGTATCGCAGTGGGTGAGACACAGGTGAATTGTCTGAATGACTTCTCTTGAACATATCAGCGACACTGACAATGGATTGGTAGCGTTAACCCCAAAGATGGATGGTGTGATGGACCAATGGTGATGACCAGTGAACGGAACAACCCAACCCGGCATGGATGCAGAAGGAAAGTGTCATGTTCAAGAGCGACTTTCTACCAATAAAG
>APFE030733668.1:6761-30423 GCA_000404065.3 Pinus taeda
AAAGAACAACAAGTAATATACTTGTTGTTGTTGTTAAATAAGATAGATATATGATAATATATATATTAATGATATGTAATAGATAACTTGGATCAGACCACCCTTGTTTGAAAGAACAACAAGTAATATACTTGTTGTTGTTGTTAAATAAGATAGATATATGATAATATATATATTAATCATATGCAATAGATAACTTGGATCGGAACCACCCCTTGTTCGAAAGAAACAACAAGTAATATTACTTGTTGTTGTTGACGAAAATAAGATAGAGATATGATAATATATATTATGAATCATATGTTAATAAGATAACTTTGGGATCGGACCACCTCCTTTTCGAAAGAACAACAAGTAATATACTTGTTGTTGTTACGAAATAAGATAGAGATATGATAATATATATATGAATCATATGTAATATCCAGATATTAGAATATTTGTTAGAAATCAATTATGTTAAATCAATTCATCATCAAAATAATTGTTTGACCAAGGTCAAAAGGAGGAGTGTATCATATGTTAAGAGAACTAAGTCTACTATGGGGCCCATTGTCCTCATGGGTAGAAGTTTCAGGCCGGCCAATAAGCACACATTCAACGTTTGGTTTAATTGAGGCACAAGGATGGACACAAAGGTGAAGACAACAAGGAGTGCCAATGTGCAAACACGGGAACACCACGCAAGGATCCAAGGGTGATTATAACCACGGACCTTGATTTGGGCCGTTGGGTATCGAATAAGGGAAGTGCGTGGAAGGTTGTCGAGCCACCAGGCAATCCCGAATTAAGTCGAACTGAGATTACGGGTCGATACCTGCCATTTAATAGGGCTTGAATATTTCCATCATACGTTGTCCCGTTCCTCGGAACGTTGGAGCCAAGTTGTATCACGAAAGTCTGAAACACCTTGGCAGTGCCAATCCAGGATTTGGGGCGATCCGTCATTTGACGACCCTAACAAATATTCGTTTCCATTTAGTGCGATATCCCGATATTAGATTTCGGGATATCGGGGTGATTGAGGCTATCGAGAGTCTGAGGTAACATGAATATGCACTGACTCGAGAAGTCTGGGCGCCGATACAAGATGAGGTTCAAGCGATTGGTCACGAGACGAGGGTTTTATGCATTTTTGTGGCAGTGTTGACATGGTGAAAGCGTTTGGGCTTGGAGACGCGAATTCAAACCCTGCAACGAAAGGTGTGAATTAGCCAGGTTTCTCGGGTCCATGACCCACAGGTCCCAACATAGAGAACACAAAAAAAATTGAAACGAAGGATCCCTAGAGTCGGTCATCATCTAAGAATTTGAGGGCACATAGCATCACTAGAAAAAAATCATTCGTAATTTATAAAACAAATCAAAGTATTTTTATCATTACTTGATGGGTTAGATGTTGATTTCTCACATTGCATAAAGAAGGGAAAACCAACAAAATGGGAAACCTTATGTGATTTTCACGTTTATCTTAGGGAAGTTAGAATTTATAACGCGAAAATAAAAGGTGAATTAGCTGTGCTCCACTGTATTACGTAGATACATACATTGTGTTGCCATATTATTTTTAATAAGATTTTCAAAATGAATTTTAAAAGGGCAAATGTAAAATGTGGAAGAATATAAATATAAGTACCAGCTCCATTTTCGAGTATACACATGCTCCTAAAATGGAAAATAATGGACATCGTTCTATTAATATAACTTTTATATCTAATAATGTACCTTTTGTGTTATTTTTAAGGGCATATATAATTACATTTGACGATGAAATATTTAACAAGTGGTTCAATAGCGCCATCATATTTGAATATTTAAGAATAAGATTTATTTCTATTACAATAATTTTTATCTAGATAACTAATAAACACCAATAAATTTTATGAAATTAGTTCACCACATCAATACAATTCTGTTTATATTTACATATTCTAAGTTGTTAAATTTACATGAAATGATTACAACCTTATTGCGGGGAAACACATTTTTACGAATGATACAAATATTATAATAAAAACTAACAATATTATAGTGACAACTAGAGGAGGTGACTCTACTCCTTGCCAACAACATATTTATTGACATTGAAGGAGGCGTGGAAGAAAACGATTACATTGTGAGCTAATAAAAGAGTTGTTTCTTGTATTCTTCTATATTAGTATTTTTTGAAGTCTCTTCATATCCTTCTAATTGTGATAATCGTTTTCAGTATTTGCTGTCCCATTTTGTTGCATAGTAATTGGTCTTGCAGAGTGCACACAACACACCCCTTATGCCATATTCCAACTCTATCACAAAACCCGAGTGCTTTGAGTTTTGGGTATGTTGTTTAAATATTTCTAGACAATTAACATGAGTAGTCAAGGAAAAAAAATAATTTTCATTTTGAGATTCATCCTCAAATAATTGAAGTGTTATGGGTTCTATGTTAGATGTTGATTTCTCATATTGCATACGAGATTCGCCATTGATCTTTCTCTTGCTGCAACACTTGTGATAAATACATTGAATCGTCTGCCATTCGATAGTATGGATTTCGGCTTCGGGGAGACACAATGCAGGCGAGGTCAACCATTATTCTTGAAAGGGAATTCATGTTGTTGCGGTGCCTTGGCAAGGCGCACAATTCTATACTTTTCTATATCCTCATGTAAAGAACACACATTTAAATATTTTTAGCTTAAAAATTGTTTGGTTGGGACTAGGTTTCATGCAACCCTTGTTTTAATAAAAAAATCAAAATATTTTATCATTGATTGCTTTACGGGTCCTATGTTATATGCTTCTTTATTTCATCACGCAAGGATGGAAAAATCTACATAAAGAGAGATTTATCAACATTTGTCTCTCTCACGCACACACATATTTATATATAATTCCAACGAAGTAGTCCACAATTATATATGTGAGTTTTGAATGTACATGTGAAAACCGTCTAAACCCTTGGGAGTCCTCAATATTTGAAATAAAAATGAATACATTTTATTACAATTTCATTAAGTATTATATAAAGTAAATGAATCAATTATCAATATTTGAAATAAAAATGAATACATTTTATTACCATTTCATTAAGTATTATATAAAGTAAATGAATCAATCATAAAATTTATAGTAAAATATGTGAAATTACATAGCCACGCACATTTTGTTTTAGTGCAATATCTCGATATTAGATTTCGGGATATCGGGGCGATTGAGGCTATCGAGAGTCTGAGGTAACATGAATATGCGCTGACTCGAGAAGTCTGGGCGCCGATACAAGATGAGGTTCAAGCGATTGGTCACGAGACGAGGGTTTTATGCATTTTTATGGCACTGTCGACATGGTGAAACGTTTGGGCTTGGAGATGCGAATTCAAACCCTGCAACGAAAGGTGTGAATTAGCCAGGTTTCTTGGGGCCATGACCTACAGGTCCCAACATAGAGAACACAAAAAAATTTGAAACGAAGGATCCCTAGAGTCGGTCATCATCTAAGAATTTGAGGGCACATAGCATCACTAGAAAAAAATCATTCGTAATTTATAAAACAAATCAAAGTATTTTTATCATTACTTTATGGGTTAGATGTTGATTTCTCACATTGCATAAAGAAGGGAAAACCAACAAAATGGGAAACCTTATGTGATTTTCACGTTTATCTTAGGGAAGTTAGAATTTATAACGCGAAAATAAAAGGTGAATTAGCTGTGCTCCACTGTATTACGTAGATACATACATTGTGTTGCCGTATTATTTTTAATAATATTTTCAAAATGAATTTTAAAAGGGGAAATGTAAAATGTGGAAGAATATAAATATAAGTACCAGCTCCATTTTCGAGTATACACATGCTCCTAAAATGGAAAATAATGGACATCGTTCTATTAATATAACTTTTATATCTAATAATGTACCTTTTGTGTTATTTTTAAGGGCATATATAATTGCATTTGACGATGAAATATATAAAAAGTGGTTCAATAGCGCCATCATATTTGAATATTTAAGAATAAGATTTATTTCTATTACAATAATTTTTATCTAGATAACTAATAAACACCAATAAATTTTATGAAATTAGTTCACCACATCAATACAATTCTGTTTATATTTACATATTCTAAGTTGTTAAATTTACATGAAATGATTACAACCTTATTGCGGGGAAACACATTTTTACGAATGATACAAATATTATAATAAAAACTAACAATATTATAGTGACAACTAGAGGAGGTGACTCTACTCCTTGCCAACAACATATTTATTGACATTGAAGGAGGCGTGGAAGAAAACGATTACATTGTGAGCTAATAAAATAGTTGTTTCTTGTATTCTTCTATATTAGTATTTTTTGAAGTCTCTTCATATCCTTCTAATTGTGATAATCGTTTTCAGTATTTGCTGTCCCGTTTTGTTGCATAGTAATTGGTCTTGCAGAGTGCACACAACACACCCCTTATGCCATATTCCAACTCTATCACAAAACCCGAGTGCTTTGAGTTTTGGGTATGTTGTTTAAATATTTCTAGACAATTAACATGAGTAGTCAAGGAAAAAAACTAATTTTCATTTTGAGATTCATCCTCAAATAATTGAAGTGTTATGGGTTCTATGTTAGATGTTGAGTTCTCATATTGCATACGAGATTCGCCATTGATCTTTCTCTTGCTGCAACACTTGTGATAACTACATTGAATCGTCTGCCATTCGATAGTATGGATTTCGGCTTCGGGGAGACACAGTGCAAACGACATCAACCATTATTCTTGAAAGGGAATTCATGTTGTTGCGGTGTCTTAGCAAGGCGCACAATTCTATACTTTTCTATATGCTCATATCAAGAACATACATTTAAATATTTTTAGCTTAAAAATTGTTTGGTTAGGACTACGTTTCATGCAACCCTTGTTTTAATAAGAAAATCAAAATATTTTATAATTGATTGCTTTATGGTTCCTATGTTATATGCTTCTTTATTTCATCACGCAAGGATGGAAAAATCTACAAAAAGAGAGATTTATCAACATTTATCTCTCTCACGCACACACATATTTATATATAATTCCAACGAAGTAGTCCACAATTATATATGTGTGTTTTGAATGTACATGTGAAAACCGTCTAAACCCTTGGGAGTCCTCAATATTTGAAATAAAAATGAATACATTTTATTACAATTTCATTAAGTATTATATAAAGTAAATGAATCAATTATCAACATTTGAAATAAAAATGAATACATTTTATTACCATTTCATTAAGTATTATATAAAGTAAATGAATCAATTATAAAATTTATAGTAAAATATGTGAAATTACATAGCCACATACATTTTGTTTTAGCAATCACTTGCATTTCAAATTTATTCGTATTAAATTTCTTTTGTGTATGATTAGCCACTGTATAATGCACATTATCTTGAGTTACTAGTAAATCATATAGAATTCCTTGGTTAGATGGATTATATTTGAATTGGTTCTTCTTTCTTTCCTATTACATTGTTAAATTTTAGTTTTAATGACAGTCTCATATTCATATTCGAGAAACATACTTATTTCAGTGACAACTAAACTTTTGGTATAAGGAAACATGTGGATTCCTTGATGAAAAAAAATATAAAAAGTTGGATATGCCAAAAACAAATATCATGTGTTGATTCATTCCTTAACTCGGCTTAAATTATTTATTAAATTATCGTATGATTTAGATCTCCTCCACAAATGTGCCCACAATCTTCCTGAGTCTCATTTTCCATTTTTCCTACTGCTCATCGCCGCTGTATTCCCTAACAAGTTCTTCTTCACGTGCTCGAGTTGTCTTTGTGCAGGAGATCAGACGCAATCCCTTGAGCTTTTCATTGGTATCCCCTTTCAATATCTAAAAGAAGAGAAGTGGAGAGAGAATGGCCACGTTCTCTAAAAGATGCAATCAGGATGTGAATAAGGTGTGGGAGAAACAACAAGTTTTACTTGTCTTTGTGGTTGAGCTCGTCCTCGGATATCTGTCGCTCTAGTTGAGCAACTCTAAATTTAAATCTTAAATCGTTTGATTAATTAATTTATCATTTGATTCAAGTTAGCTCTAGAGGTCTGCCAAAACTGGTAATAATTATCAACAAGTTTCACTTCTCTTTATCGTTGTCCTCGTCCTCGCATATCTGTCGCTCTAGTTGAGCAACTCTAAAGCTCAAATCGCTGATTAATTTATCACTTGATTCAAGTTTCCTGTAGAGATCTGCCAACACCACCTTGACCTCGAGCGTCTGGTTCTCCATTTTGTCGACTGCTGCTCGTCCCTTCCATATGTCGTCACACTGTATGTTTTCACCCCCTATATGCTGTTGTTGTTGTTCTTCGCAATCTGCAGCACCGATCGTGCACTTATATTCCTCCTCCGAAATTTTCGTAACCACTTCTTTCTCGAGTTCCATTCCTGATAATTCAGCATAGTTACCAAATTCGAATTCGAATACGAATTCGAATTCGATACGATACGGAAATAATTCGACTCTATAAAATTTAATACAGAAAAAATTCGATAGTATACATGTTACAAATACTTAAACTTGTTAATTTTTTTAATACAAGTTATTTATTTAAAACTGAAATTTATTATTTTATAGTTTTTTCAAATATAGAAAGTTACAGTTTTTTATTATTTTTATATAGGAATCCCTGATTTACAACCAATTTTCTATTTTATAATTTTTGCTATCTATTTGAGACTAAAATTTACCATTTTATAATTTTATCCAATATAGAAGTTACAATTTTTTATTATTTTTATATAGAAATTACTGTTTTGCAACCAATTTGCTATTTTATAGCTTTTGTTAATTGAAAAGTTATTACTCTATATTTTTTGATATTACTATTTATTATTTTATAACTTTTTTTTATTATAGAAATTATTATTTTTATATTTTTTTTTAGAATTTGTAAACTGGAAGTTTTCAATATAGTATTTCTTTTCTTTTATTAATTTTTCCCTTTCAGACTCTCTAAAAATACTATATTAGTTTTCCAGGGTGATTAGATTTCAAACTCAAGCCTCTGGTTACCTGCCTTACACACCATCATTGGCCTTGCTCACCTCTTCATCATTTCTAACTGCCGACAGAATGTGGCGTGGAACAATTTTCGTCTTCTTTTTATCTCTTTCAGCCTTATCTTTGTCTTCTTTTTATCTCTCGCAACCTTTCAATGCCCAACGGAAAACTGATTTCAGCTGATTTCCCTGCTGCTCAAGCGATGGAAAACTACTTCATGCACCGTACCGAATCGGATTTGGCCAAATTTTTAAGCGTATCGAACCGAATCATTGAATTTGCGAATTGTTTTTGCCAATACGCCCGAATTTGGTAACTATTTAATTCATGAGTACCACTCTTTGGGTTAGCGTGGGAGTGAGGATCCCTTTTAGGGATATGCTCATGATCACTCTGACCTGCCCCCTCCACATAGATTTTTCAGCGATTATGGCATCGAGTGCCTCTTGCAGCCGAAACACTAGACGGTATACATCCTTCCTTGACTCCCGCACAAATGACTTCACACCCTGCACGCAAAGAAGAGCATATATTATTTAGTTAAACATAATGGTAAATCTCATGTAATGATTAAGGTTTCATGCCCCGTTATTAAAGGCAAAGGCAGTCAAAATAAATACCTGAATCGCATCGAGTCTGAGTAGCAGAGACATGATCTGGTGGTCAAGTTTTAGGCACTCGTACTCATTTCCACGTATCGACTGAGTTTGTGTTGCAAGATGCCTCCCCATTTCATCAGCTTTTGACTTCACTTGCCCTATAATCCTCAGATTCTCCAACGGCTTTGAATTCCGAACACAAAACCCTTTGAACGCCGACTGTATTTTCACAGTGACAACACCCTGGTCCATCCTGGGAGCCGCCACCTTTGCTGCTTTGGTAGACACAGATGGTGATTCGGTGCCTGCATCATAAACGGGAATCGGAACCACTCTCCCCTTTCTACTTGTAGTTGGCTTGGAAGGAGGAGAAGTAGAGCCGCGCCGATAATTTGCGTTTGCGTTAGCGTTAGGTTTGGGACCATCGCGTGATCCATGGCCGGGAACCTCCAACGGCCAGGCCCGCGAGCTATTCTCATGCACTGGTTGTGGAGTTTGGCTGTTCGAAAATGAGAGTTGGTTCTAGTCTCTGCTTTGTGGAAATGGAAATGGATGCCCATCACCTCCAAACATATCTGTAACTCCCTGGGAACCGAGCACTCCGCGCACGAAAGGGCGACTCTCCTACCCGACAGTCCGCACACACGAAATGACAACCATAACCGAACGACACAAATTGGGACAGTTCGGGCAAACATAAGAGTGGCAGTTTGGGCAACGACGGAAGCGGCGTTCAAATGCACACACGAATCCGTGAACGAGCGGGTCGACAGCAACACAAGCTAGGACAGTTCAGACGACACGGCAGACACACAAAAAACAAACGAACGGGTCAGGGATAGTTCATGGACATGCTCCAACCGGGTCCGTTCACCATCGGACAAACAGCGACGACGTAAGGGCGACAGAGCGAAACGATCCAAAGTGAAATGGGCGCGCGGGATAAAGGAGCACAGACCATGTAAGTTTATACTTGGCGTTGGTCGACTTTGTTAGACAAAGGCCGACCCGCCAAGATAAATGACACGATGGATTAACATAACTCAACACACGTCGGCTTGCGAAGGGGTGGGTGTTTAAACATTAAAACGGGGGTCGGCTACACCACCGACACCCCTCTCCAAATCGGCATGGACTCTTATATAAACGGAGGGCGCAAGCGTTTGGAGGACATCAATCAATTCGATCACAACAAGTCTTCTCTACAAGAAGTGCGAAGTCGATACGATCTTGGTACAGATTTAGCGACGGAAGTTCAACAGGGAACGACGAAAGGTCGAACGATAATACTGGACAGTGTATTAAATCGGACTTACGAGGCAGCACAAACAGTGCGCCATCGTGACAGGGGTCGATTTGAGAATACAGGTTCGGGCAATTACAGCGCAGCGAAGGCCGCGGGCTCGCTGTCACTTAAAACAAACTTGGGTTGAATGGTTACGCCAGTCTTGGTATAAACCAACGGTGTATGGACTGTTAACTCTATTGTAATATTGCGCAGGCCGTGGGGTATTACACGGACCTTGCCATCTCCAAAATCACCGTGTGGTCAGGGATCGACACACGTATTGTATAAATTATTAACCGGGTTAATGAAAACAATTCGGGCAGACTCTTGGTGAGCTGTCCCGTCCACATATTGTCTATGCATTCTTATGTGTTTTAATTGCGCTGTTATATATTGGTGAACTGTTTTATTACGGTTGATGAATGGTTTATATATTCGGCATATGAATTGGGTAATTTATAATTGAAGAACAGAATTATAATTAAAGGGTTTAAGGTTCAGTTATAAGATTACAAGTTCGGTTATCAAGTATAAAGCTTGTGCAGCGATAGTGGAACGAGCATTGTTAAGGCGTAGTCTGTAGGTAAAGTTATAAACTTGCCCGGTAGTGCCGCACACTCCCGACGAAAAAAATATAGAGAGGGCGAGGGCGTGACAAGTGGTATCAAAGCCAGTATCGGTGCTGGCATTAGAACAGTGAAGTACAGGACATGGCAGAAGTTGAAGAACACAGACGGAAGTTCTCTAGTATCTTGGGCCGGATGGAAAAGATGATGGAAGGACATCCTCAAATTCTTGAAGAACTTGCTGCCTTAGGAAGAAGTGTCGAGGAACTTTTTCAAGTCAGTTGTACAAGGGATCAAGAGGTAGTTGCGAAGTGTACGACTGAAGAGGAGGAAGTTTTTGTGACTAAAGATGTTATCTACATGCCGATGACCGAGGATGAACTTGAACTCGATCAAGTTGGAGCGCACTCGGATAGGTGGCGTACATATGTAGATGCAGGTGCTCTCATGGAGAGATCTCACGATAATGATACGAAGGTATCATATGAACACTTAGCTGATGGATCATACGCAGGAAGGGACAAAGGCAGTTTATCTAGACTATGGATGATCGTGCTATGGATGACTATGATGGGATGCTGGATGACGAACCGAGGATGGGCAGTGGTTGCACGACTCGGTGAGATTACTTGCGACCCTATGGTGAAAGTAGCAAGGACATGCGACAAGAGGGTAAAACCGAACACTCGGAAGGAAGCTCGAGTAGAGTCCCTCTGGCAGATGGAAGACAATAGTAAAGGGAAAGATGTGTGCAGGGGTCTGATTATCCGAGGGGAAGATCGGAAGGCACTCCGAAAGCAAATAAAGCATGGAGGTCTAGACCGATGGGTCGAATTGGTAGATAAAGGGGGGCCACATGGCTCACCTCCTTTAAGACTTTCTTAGATAAAACAGGAAGTCGGGCTCATTGTTGACTGCTCGAGGCAGTGAGCCCGTAATGATACTTGAGCAGGTCCGATGGTCTCAACGGGCACCTGAAATGGGGGTTCCCATGAACGTGAGGGGGAGATCATGAAACGAGTGTGTACACTCGGCCAGTTTATCCATACATGGTGGACTTGGAGGTTCGAAATGTTGGGGAACCAAGGATTGTTGCACTACGCCGACCTTGATGCAGTATGGGATGCATACTTCCGAAACATGCACAGGATTATGGATTGGGAGGGCGACTTGGTATGAAGGACCGAAGAGGACACAATGGCATGGAGGTTGTCGGGACGACAACGGAATAGGGTGGGGGAGGATGTAACGCCCTGGGAACCGAGCGCTCCGCGCACGAAAGGGCGACTCTCCTACCCAACAGTCCGCGCACACGAAACGACAACCATAACTGAACGACACCAATTGGGACAGTTCGGGCAAAAATAACAGTGGCAGTTTGGGCGACGACGGAGGCGGCGTTCAAATGCACACACGAATCCGTGAATGAGCGGGTCGACAGTAACACAAGCTAGGACAGTTCGGACGACACGGCAGACACACAAACAGCAAACGAACGGGTCAGGAACAGTTCATGGACATGCTCCAACCGGATCCGTTCACCATCGGACAAACAGCGACGACGCAAGGGCGACAGAGCGAAACGATCCAAAGTGAAATGGGCGCGCGGGATAAAGGAGCACAGACCATGTAAGTTTATACTTGGCGTTGGTCGGCTTTGTTAGACAAAGGCCGACCCACCAAGATAAACGACACGATGGATTAACATAACTCAACACACGTCGGCTTGCGAAGGGGCGGGTGTTTAAACATTAAAACGGGGGTCGGCTACACCACCGACACCCCTCTCCAAATCGGCATGGACTCTTATATAAACGGAGGGCGCAAGCGTTTGGAGGACATCAATCAATTCGATCACAACAAGTCTTCTCTACAAGAAGTACGAATTCGATACGATCTCGGTACAGATGTAGCGACGGAAGTTCAACAGGGAACGACAAAAGGTCGAACGATAATACTGGACAGTGTATTAAATCGGACTTGCGAGGCAGCACAAACAGTGCGCCGTCGTGACAGGGGTCGATTTGAGAATACAGGTTCGGGCAATTACAGCGCAGCGAAGGCCGCGGGCTCGCTGTCACTTAAAACAAACTTGGGTTGAATGGTTACGCCGGTCTTGGCATAAACCAACGGTGTATGGACTGTTAACTCTATTGTAATATTGCGCAGGCCGTGGGGTATTACATGGACCTTGCCATCTCCAAAATCACCGTGTGGTCGGGGATCGACACACGTATTGTATAAATTATTAACCGGGTTAATGAAAACAATTCAGGCAGACTCTTGGTGAGCTGTCCCGTCCACATATTGTCTATGCGTTCTTATGTGTTTTAATTGCGCTGTTATATATTGGTGAACTGTTTTATTACGGTTGATGAATGGTTTATATATTCGTCATATGAATTGGGTAATTTATAATTGAAGAACAGAATTATAATTAAACGGTTTAAGGTTCAGTTATAAGATTACAAGTTCGGTTATCAAGTTAAAAGCTCGTGCAGCGATAGTGGAACGAGCATTGTTAAGGCGTAGTCTGTAGGTAAAGTTATAAACTTGCCCGGCAGTGCCGCACACTCCCGACGAAAAAAATATAGAGAGGGCGGGGGCGTGACAATATCGAAGGGGCTGAATCCCATCCTGTCACCCAAAAACACCAGAGGCGGATTGTGCTGTCACAAGTACAAATGACCGAGTAGCGTGAGGGAGAAGCGAACAAATTGCACAATGTCGCAATCGATGTGGATGTTCGGAGATTGGACACCCGAAAACGCTAGATGTTTGTCTTGATACCTTACCTTATTTGACAATGCAGAATTGAAAATAATGCCTGGGGCAGTCAAACGTCTAGTTATTCATACATACGAGAATACGAGAATGAACATCGCCGTTTCAGGCCGACAGCATGGCAATAATATGGACGAATCGAAATTCAGTGTTTGTTAACTCAAAACCTTGTCTCTCTCTCCTCCTCACTGGACCGTAGAGCTTTCCCACGCTCGTTCACAACATGGCCATCAAGTTCTCGTCCTCTCTCATCATTCCCGAATTACTCCAACACTATTATTTTGATCTTTCTCCCATGATTTCTCATTGTTTCTGAATTAAAAATTCGGCTTTTAACCATGAATCTTCTGTCCAACCCTTCCATGTAATGTTCTTTGTTGCTTTGTGCCATTACGGTGTTATGGGCGCTCAATTTCTCCCCCATAACACCTTTATTGCATACGTTTGTTTATGTGCACTGAATTTGCCTTTCTTATATTTCCACATTTCCGCACCAATAAGACAAACACAATTTGGTCCATTAGTTTCGAGTAGACCATTATAATTAATGTAATTACTTAAAAATGGCATTGATGTACATGATATTGATAACTTTCAATTTCATTTAATCCTATATAAAAATAACTATGCTCCATTAAGGTTTTAAGCTGGAGGAACTAAACCTTAAGATGGAGGGATTACTTTACTAGGATATCTATTTGAGCTTTCAAATCTGAATTATTTGTAGAAGGTTGATGGCATGCTTGTTTTTTTTTTTTTTTTTACATTATTCGAAGAAACATACACGTTTCATATTCAACATTCCAAGGATAAATCTAAATAAACATATCATTATGTGTTATCACTATGAAGGATCAAATCACCTCGCCCCTTCTTCAACCAAAATGTGAACCTATCCACTTTCCCAAAAGTTGTTGCTAACAATATGCTACCTCCATATTCTGGCAGCATATGAAATTCACACAAAAACACTGATGAGTAAAACCACTGCAAGAGTCCATTGTGGTTGGAGTGTTCCTCAAATGTCATGGCTTAATAGCCAAATTAAAAATATGATGACAAACAGATGGAGAGAAGCCCTTCTACTTAAAGAAAACCTGGACAATGCAAGCTTCTTCCATTCCGTGTCTTCTCGACAGTGTGGTATGATCCCTTTAGGAAGGGAGCCCCTCTCGTTTTGTTTTGATAACGCTGTAATGCCTTCATCCAATTCCACAATCGAGATAAGAAGTAAATTTGATAATTTGATAATTCCCTTTTCTCAATTTATTAGTGAGGTTGAGCCTCCCAAGATCTTTATATTTCTTATACCTCTGTGTACTGCTATTTTTTAAAACGCCCATGCATAAAATACCTCTCCTTTCTTGTTGAGTGATTCCTAATGAAAAGTATGATTCGTAGGGAGATACACATTGACCTAGCGTGTGTTGCCTCTGGTCCTCAAAACACCTATGGCTTTCATAATCGTTAGCTTTTGGCGATTTTAATATTTTGGAAGGATGACCATTTTTGGGCATCTTTGTTTTGCATGATAGCTTCCCTATAATGGAATTAAATATTCAATTGGAAAAATGTCATTCACATCGAGCTAATGTGCCGACACAACTATACTTGGAAATGCATGGTGATCATGAATTATTTTTTTCCATACATTTTCCGTTGAACACTCATCAAGAGTGTCTCCTTCCCGCTTCCCACTAACATATGTAATTCTTGGAACCTCATTCCATGCTTCTTTTCAAAAGTAGCAAGGCATAGATATACGATTTATTGATAGTTCCTTATAGTGCAGAGGACTTAGCAACACTTACCTCTGTTCTTGTTTCTTTCCAATACATCTCTATATTTTCCTTGTTCTCAGCAGCTTGTCTTAATATTCATTTTCCAAACAAAATGACATTGTATATGAATGATAAACGAGTTATATTTTATTGAGCTTCCCATGTTTAGACCTTAAATTAAACGTTATCTCCTCCATGTTGATGTCATTATGATTAACTCTTTAGCTAGCAGTGGGTGAGGGGATGGAGATATATAGCGTTAACGTTCCAGTCACATGAAGCTCGCAACAAAGAAGAGCCTTGGGGTTGACCCATCTATCAACACTGCAAAAGTGGTTGAGGATAGACACCCCACAAACCAATTTCCTAACTGGACGCTCATTCCTATGTGAATCAACAATAGTTTCATATACAACCAATTGAATATATCATAATCCTTTGCGAGTTCCAATTTCATCAACAATAGTGGTATCTTTATAGCCTTTATAATATGCAGTCCTTCTCGGGACATTCCCATTGCATCGTTGGATTTTTGTGCAATAGACACAATTTGTCTTCTGGAATGAACGATTAAAGATACCTTTTACCGCGTTGGCTGACAAATTTGTAACGATTTCGTACTTAGAGTTACATAAGCCTGAATAGGCCTAAGATCACCAAGGCATTTACGATCAATTTTTATTGGGGATTAGATCCACGAAACTGGTTTTTATAGCCCCCAATAACTTTTCATTATATCATTGACTCTTTAATAACCCTTAGTATACATTCTTCTAGAAATCTATGGAACCCTGAGTAGAATTCATTGGTCCATCCATCAAGACATTCACTCTTTTCTTTCTCAAAACCATGCAACATGTACATATTTTAATTTGTTCCTCCGATTTTTCCAGTGCCTTTCTTGCACTTTGAGAAATTCCTTAGCTCATGTTGCGACTAACCTTTTGACTCGTTTCATTTTTTTTGCAAACTGGAACAATAGAATATTCTAGATATGTTTGAAAGTTAGTCTCTTTTCTATCCCCCATTTATCTCTACTACATTTTGGGGAAGCTATGGAAGCCCGAGTTAAAAATATTTATGGTTTGGGTTATGTATAACTTAAAGTTGCAGCTTCTCTCTCATGCGGGGGAGGGTTAATCCAGTCTGTCTTTGTCGAATTAGAAGGAGACATTCCGCTTGAAGAAATTGGGAATCTTGTTATAGAATTACCGGTGCCAACAACATCCTTGGGATACCTCGCCTTGTTTCTCACGTTTCCGTGAATCCTTATTCTAGTAAAACCGATCCACTCAATTCATGCATTTGATTTCTTGATTTCATTTATGGAGTACTTATTTCAACTCTTAAACATAGTTTCGGGCCAGTAATGTTGATCATAAATGTTTTATTAGTTCTACATAACTTTATCATTCTTCGAATCTGTTTGAGATCTACTACATTGTGGGAAAAGTATGAATGTATAAGATAAATATTTTTTGTGGGTTCAGGTTTTGTAGTAATTTAATTTTTAAGCTTGCCTCTCATTTCAGCGACGACTAATATGTCCCATTTCTAATCATCCATGGTTTTCATGTCTCGATTTATAATAATTAGTAGGTAACGATATCTGAATGGGGAAGCTTTTTCTTAGGCCTGGAAACAATGAAATAATTGAATTCGTGGTCTGAAACAACACAAGGGTCCCAAGTACAAATTCCCCCATTACGTGGATGCCACTCCCCTCTAGGAATTGAGTATCCCCACATGGAATTTTATAGACCAGACAATGGATTGGGCCTCATGGAAACCTCCCATAACGAGGGTCTAGCCTAAAATTGCCTATGCTTAGGCCCAAAAAGTATAGATTCACTGAAAAATCAAGTAGCGAGGGATAAGATCATGGCCAAATGTAGCACTTTTGAAGTGCTCATGGCACATGTACGGAGGTGTCGCGAGAAGGCTTCGGAGATGGAACCCAGCGAGGAAACAAAGATTCTCTTTGCAATGGATGGGTGGAATAGCTTCGAGTCGCCACTACTTTGGAAACAAGAACATGTTTTCATATTTCTTGTGCAGCGCAATATTTCTGGTGACAAGCATCTATCGTTTGTGGCAGGGCTAGTCAAAAAGGCCGTAGAAATGATGATGGAAAAACATACAAGATTCGCCATTGATTACTTCAAAATGAATCATGTAAGGCCTTCTATTGTTGCAACACTTGTGATAACTACACTGAACCGTCTGTCATTCGATACTACGGATTTCGGCTTCGGGGAGACACAATGCAGGCAACGTCAACAATTATTCTTGAAAGGGAATTTGTGTTGTTGTTGTGTCTTGGAAAGGCACACAATTCTATACTTTTCTATATCCTCATATCGAGAACATACATTTAAATATTTTTAGCTTAAAAATTGTTTGGTTGGGAATGTCTTTCATGCAGCGCTTGTTTTAATAAAGAAATCAAAATCTTTTACCATTGACTGCTTTATGGGTCCTATGTTATATTCTTATTTATTTCATTACATAAGGATGGAAAAATCTACGAAAAGAGAGAGGGTATGTGCTTCGCATTAATATCTCAATAAAAAAGGAACACATCAATATAATGTGACCTTTTTATGATTAATTTTAATACGTATATAAGAGGCTTGAGGTATAATCTCATTTTTTAATAACTAAAATAATTTTAAAACCAATATTTAAGAAATATTAGAGAGAAATTGAAGAAACCTAAATATGCATGTAAACATAATTTATCAACATTTATATATACTCTTAAAATATAAAATAAAGAGAATTGTTATATAAAATATACCTTATATAAAACAAATTACTTATCTCTCTCTCTTTCTCTCTCTCTCTCTCTCTCACACACACACAGATTTATATATAATTCCAACAAAGTAGTCCACAATTATATATTTGAGTTTTGAATATACATGTGAAAACCATCTAACCCTTTAGGAGGCCCCAATATTTGAAATAAAATTGAGAAAGATAATATACATATTATTACAAGTCCATTAAGTATTATATAATGTAAATGAATCAATAATAAAATTTATAATAAAATATATGAAATTACATAGCCACACACATTTTGATTTAGCGATCAATTGCATTTCAAATTTATCCATATTAAATTATTTTTATGTATGATTAGCCACTATATAATGCACATTATCTTCACTTAGTAGTAAATTATATAGGATTCCTTGTTTAAATGGATTAGATTAGATTTTATTTTTATTACATTGTTAAATTTTAGTTTGAATGAGTAACACCTCATATTCGAGAAACATACTTATTTCAGTGACAACTAAACTTTTGGTATAAGGAAGCATGTGAATTCCTTGATGAAAAAATCTAAAACGTTGATATGCCAAAACTAAATATCATTCGTTGATTCATTCCTTAATTCAGCTTAAATTATTTATAAAATTATCGTTTGATTTAACTTTCCTCCACAAACGTGCCACGATCTTCTTGAGTGTCTCATTTTCCATTTTTTCCACTACTCATCACCGCTGTATCCCTTAACAAGTTGCATTAGACTCTGTGTTGTTCTTCACGTGCTCGAGTTGTCTTTGAGTAGGAGAGATGGAAGCCCTTGAGCTATTCATTGGTATCCCCCTTGCACTATCTAAAAGAAGAGAAGTGGAGAGAGAATGGCCACGTTCTCTAAAAGATGCAATCAGGATGAATAAGGTGTGGGAGAAAATGAATCTACTTTATGCCCATAAAATATGTGCCGAGTGTGAAGAAGGTGCACGAGGAAAGGATTGCATCATGCACCGGCAAAAGAAATTGTCTTTTTGCATTATTCTATATTCATAAATTTTGATGGCTATTCATGTCCTTAGCAGTGCGATCCTTATTTTGAATATTTTTTGTTCCATTTTGTTGCACAGTGATGGTATTTTGGAGCATGACCCTTGACCCTAAGAAAATGTGAAGAAAGGGTCCACAACACATATCCTACGCTATATTCCAAGGCTTGCGACAAAAACCCCCATCCTTTGAGTTTGGGAACGCTGTTGGAAAATGATGCAGGGGCATTGACCCATCCTAAGTCAAATTGAATATTTGACTTCTAGAAGCTAAGAAAATGGAGATAAAGCTGGCAGGAAGACGTGATTTGGAACTAAATCATTGGGCAGGAGAATTGCATTCATGGGGGATCTCGTGAATATATTATTGATCTCGTGGAGAGAATGGTGGATCTAGAATGATCCACGTTTCCCTTGTAATTCATTACAAATTATAGAACCTGTGAATTGTTTTTGAGTGGAAAATGCAATGTAAAACCATGCCAAGAGAGCGTCCAATACCACGCAAAATCAGGCCGAGAAGGAGTGGCCATTTCGACGGAGATAAGGCCTGCCATGGTGCCATTGTAATGCAACTTAAGACATCGGGAAATGATTGAGTGAGGATAAGGTTGCGGAAAAAAAATCTATTCTTTGTGGGAAGTACTGAATTAATTATGTGTGTTTTGTATCCATGTTTGGGTGCCTATTTTACGAAGGGTTTGTTAAATTCCGATTGCTTATTATGTCGTTGCGTGCCATGTTTTATGAGGGCCGCAAGAGTTAATGGCGGTCGTGGGTGGCTACATTCCCAACACCGAGTGGTCTCACCGGGGGCCAGTAACCACACATTCGGCGTCTGGTTTAATTTAGGCACAAGGATGAAAGCAAAGGTGAAGGGAACTAGGAGTTCCAGTGCCCAAATGTGGCAGCACCGCACAAGGTTATATGGGTAACTCGTACCGCGAATATTGATTTGGGCCTTCGGGTACCAAATAAGGGAAGTGCATGGAAAGTGGTCGGGCCACCGAGCAACCTTGAATTATGTCGAATCGATATTATGGGCCAAGATCCGTCATTTAATGAGGCCCGGATATTTCCATCATCTGTTGTCCCATTCCTCAGGAAATTGGAGCCAAGTTGTATTGCTAGAGTCCGAAACACCTCGGAAAGGTCGATCCAATATCTGTGGCGATCCGTCATTTGACGGCCCTGAAAAGAACCCGTTTACATTGTAGTGTAGTGCCCCGATATTGGATTTCGGGATATAAGGGTGATTGAGGCTATAGGGAGTATGGGATAATACGGAGATGAGCTGGCTTGAGAAGTATCAACACTGACACAAGATGAGGTTTAAGCGATTGGTCCCGAGACGAGGGTTCTACGCGTTGTTCAAGCAGTGTCAGCATGGTGATGTTGTTTCTTCCTCAACTTCTTCTTCAGGTTCACTAATATCTCCGGCCTCGTGCTCCTGCTATCTTCCTACCTCCATGGCCTCTAACAGAGCTTGCAGTCTCCTTGTCTCTTCTCTGAGATCCGTATTGCCCACACATCTGACTCCTCGACCTCGTGCTCTTCTTGCTCGCACAGGCATCTTCTCTTACACTGTAGAAAGTATCAACTATGGGAAGGTTTTCTCTGATACCACGAATCAGTGCAACGAAAAGTGAAAAGGATATTTATACACTAGTATAGGGTCCTTCGAGTTTCTTTGGAAAGTCGTTACATAATGGTTTGGCAACGCACTGCACAAAACTCAGTTTAGCGATTTATGGGAAAAATGATTAAAGGCCCGCGCTTTCAAAGGATTTGGTAGTGTCCCTTCAAAAATCCAAATACCCTGTGCTATCAAATGATTTGGCAGCATCCTTTTCAAAGTCTCAATGCCCTGTGTTGTCAAATGTTTTGGCAGCGCCCTGTTCAAAACAAGGTACTCTGTTCCAATTTAATAACGTCCAAATCTATGGGAAAAAACAACGCGTTCACTACTCCAGGACACAGTGATAATTCCTCCACAGGTCTTTGAAACTGATACAATAAGAATACAAAAGATAAATGGACAAATCGCGCAGCAATTGAAGCCACAAGTTTTAAATTCTTAATATAAATTGGTTCCAAAAGCTACAAGTTTTCAAAATGGTAAAACATACATGAATAAGGCTATAATTAATAACTGTTCATAAGCAGAAATCCATTTGGTCTAATCATAGGGTTTTGATTGAATCTCGTGACATTGGTAAGCTCTTGTCTAAATTATTTATATCGAATGCTCGGCCTATGCACCTGCATCGCCCACCCTCGGTGAAATTGAACATGTTACTTCTAGAAGCTACGAAAGTGGAGACAAAGCTGGCAGGAAGACGTGATTTGGCACTAGTGCATTGAGCATGAGAATTGGATCCGTGAGGGATCTCAGGAACCTAATATTGATCTCATGGAGAGAGTAGTGCATCTAGAGTGATCCATGATTATTTTGTAATTTATTATAAATTATAGAACCCGTGAATTGTTTTGGAGTGGCCAATGCGATGGAGAACCAGGCCAAGAGAGTGTCCAATACCATGCAAAATTAGGCCGAGAAGGTGCAACCATTTCGACGGAGATAAGGCCCGCCATGGTGCCATTGTAATGTAATTTGATAGCTCAGAAAATGGTTGAGTGGCGATAAGGTCGTGGGATAAAAATTATGTTTTATGTGGGAAATCTTGAATTGATTGTGTGTGAGTTTTGTATCCATGTGTGGGTGCCTATTTTAGGAAGGGTCTGTTAACTGTCGATTGTTTATTATGTTGTCGCATGCCGTGTTTCATGAGGTCCCTGACAACTAATGGTGGGGCGCAACTGGATGCAGTCCCAACACCGAGGGATCTCGCCCTTCCTATTTCTTCTCTGGCGGCTTCGCACCTTGCCTTCCTTTCCATTAATTCCAGCCTGACAGACAGATTGATTGGGTCATTAGCAGCCTTCTTTCCATCGGATCGAACCAATGAATAGCCTAGTTCCTTCCCACCCCTCTTACTACTTCTTAGCTTACTTTCTTACCTACCTAGTGAATCAAGCCATCCCACCTATCATAACTCATCTGGTACACCAGTCTATTCATGCCTACCTAGCTTGAGTGAAGGTCAGATCACCTACCCTACCCTATTCCCTCAGAGCTCAGCATGCCAAAACAGAGGTGTTGCATACTCCGATAAGAGGTTGCAAACTCCGATAAGAGCCCCCTAGTCCCATTTCTCTTTGTCCAGAACATTGCTCCATCCTGCCCTTCTTGTTTCCGTCCCCCCCCGGACAAGAGAACGACCGCTCTTGCTTGCCCGTGGGTCCCATCAGCCGTATAACCGTCGATATAGTTTGGATATAACGCCCCTTGCTCCCCATTACCAATTGCTGGATGGCATGGATGGTCGTCTTACTTCTTGCTTGATCGGATCGGATGGATCGGGCCCATAAACCCTCCTGGATCGGATGAAGAGCTGGCTTGGCTTTAATTGGCAGAACGATGTTTCAGATGCTAAAGACTTTGCCGAACCACCCCACCTCGTTGCTATCGAACCTACCTCAACATGCCAACCTTAGGACCTATGAGAGAACCAACCATTCCTACCCGCCCTGATTCCGATCAACCTACCGATTTGAAGCATGACGACCCGACAAAAAACCCATATGGCGATTACCCATGAAGGATGTGGTGCTGGTCCATACTGAAGATATTGCTTTCACTCCATGCCTCACTTTCTTTTTTCTTGCTGCCAGTACAGGAAGGAACTATCTCGCCTTTCTACTAGCCTTATTATGGGGGATCATACCTAAATTCGACCTCGGAAGGCAGATCCAGCACTGTTAAAGAAGCAGCCCCTGCCTTACTACTATTTGATGCCATCTTGGACAGGGAGGTTTCTTCATGGCCTGGGATCAAGAAGGAGACCAATCCGTAGGCGTTAAGCAAGGGGAGAGATAGTAGACGCCATCACTCTACCGCAATGGATTTACTCCACTTATATATCGCTCAAGGTTGCGCCATCATGGCATCAACACCAGAATTTTGTCCCGATTCCTTCCGTCTTCACACTCACTTTCAAGCAGGAACGAGAAGGCCCTACTCACAGCAAGCAGACAGGCTCCACCTTTTCTTAATTAAGACTTGTGCGTAAGGAATAAGATCATAGATAGGGCAGGTAAGGAAAGAATACCCTATCGACATTCTATCTATAGATAGTCTTTCTACAAAGGGAGGAAACTCATTCTTTCAGCTAAGGGCTTTCCTGCAGCTAAGGACGTCGGGAACTCAGGGATGGCGGCAAGGGAGAATCTAATATATATATATATCTTCGCAGGTCGGGAAGGGCTTACCCTATCCGCTATCAATCTATCTCCAGCTAGCAAAAGTACCTCCTCATAGTCAAGGTTCAATTTACTTATTTTGTGCCCCTCTCAAAATAAGTAACTAAATAGGCGGTGGTCAAGCCTGCTTGCGGCATCCTGAAAGGCCTCAACCCAGTAAGGTTCTTATAAACCAACCCTTCTAACGCGAAGTCAACCCTGAGTTATAGGGTCCTGGCTTTGTATTCCGGTCTCCTCAACCGGAAGAAAGATAAGCTCAGGGGGAAAGTAAACCCAGGGTGGAAGGTCTTGAAATGCCCCTTACTTTACGAATGAAGACCTCACTGTATCAAATTTGAGGGAAGGAAGGGGCGAGGATACAAGCCACTCGATCCCCCCATTAGGGGAGAGAGGGTGAGGAGCATAGGGACAAAAACGTTCTTTTTCCCTTCTTATATATTTCCACCCAACCGCCATTTTAGAGGGTTTCAACACGAAATGGGTTAGGGAAATTCTAACGAAAGTAATTGCCTAACGCCTTAAATGAGCGGGCTAAAGTAGTGACATTGTTAGGGAGTTATGTCTTCTCCGATACCTCCCTTCGGTCGGTTGAGCACATAAATGTCCGATACCTTCTGACGTCGGTCGAGCAACTTGTAGGAACTATTTGGGTGGAGGGGGTCATGAATTATATATGTCATTATGCATGAATGTCCGAAATGTCCGACCTTCCCGATTCGATCGGATGAAGAGATCTAATTTCGATCAACTTTGAGAGAGATTCTAACGGACCCTCATAACGAGAGAGCGGGTAACTCATTATACATGTAATTACATCATGAATTATAGCAGTAACTACGCTATAGCAGATCATGTTGCTATTATAGATGTCATTACCTTTCTTTCATATTTCGGATCGGATCTTTTTTCATTCTTCGATAGCGTAATTACGTATATAATTCATAAATGCTATATTACGTATATAATAATGACATATATCATAATACATTATTACATACCAGGCAGCTCATCAATAAAACCAGGACAATTTGAGAGGGCAAGCTATTCAATAGCCGCCCTCGTTTGTTCGGACCACAGAACCGAAGTCACCTGACTCACTCAAAGCATCCTTTTTTTCCAATTTCACACACATGGCATGGATGGTAGGTAGTTCATGGTTCATCATACTATATGATTTGACGCAATTTCCTGGTTCATCCCACCCATTATAGATAGAAGGACCTTCTTTTCCGCTCTGCTCAGGTCAACCGAAAATGAGAGGGTTGGTTATCCCCCCTATACTATGGCAGGAGTTCAGGTCATTAGTCAGGCAGGAGCTCAGGTCATGTTGGAAGGCAGGCCCATAGAGAATCAATATATAGCAGGTCAGGTAATGTTCTTTTTTGATTGGCCCCCCGTCTACCCAGCTAAACCTGTGCTTGTCTTATGACTTGCCTTACTAGCATAAGTTATGGCCTTACTAGCAATAG
>APFE030733673.1:10055-42318 GCA_000404065.3 Pinus taeda
CAAACACGCTGCATGCAAGCTCCTAATTGCATAATCAAAAAGTTGGTCATAAAGGCCTACCTCGAATCCAACGCTATTCGTCGTGGAAGAAACTTCGCTCCTGTCCTCTAGCTTTGGCCGGTCACTATCCTCACGTTCCATGCATGGACACCTGCACAAACAAAGAACAATCCACAACAAGCGTAAAATCCAATATCATACAATTATATATTAGTCAAGCAGGATATAACTCAAATATTACCAGAAGAATACGTGAGTGGAACCATAATAACAGTCGTTCATTATTCAATAACAGAAGAGAAGAATTACAACCAATTAAGGCTTGACGCTGCAAATCTCCTCCAACTGGGTCAGCAGTTTGGCATGCCTTGCAAAGCCACTTCCTCTCTCATAATTTTGGCAGCATAACTTCTCTCTCAGCTCTTACTATCAAGCTCAAAACTTCAACACTCGGACTCTAGGATTCCAAAAACTCCCTTTCAATGTAGGATGACAGTGATTTATAGATGGCAGAGGAGAAAGTATTCGTCGTATCCGGACATTTACTGAAGATTTGGTATTGTCCCAGAATAGCCTTTGGACTGAGTTGTCATGGATGAAAAAGACGACACTCGATCGTATCCATGGGATTTTTCCTCAGGGAACTACATGAGTAATGGAGGAAAAAACATTTCAGTGCGCGTTGGCCAAAAATCATGACTAATTTTGTGTGGCGCGGGCTTTGTTCTGTGACAGCGCGTCTATGGGCGCACCCTCTTTGTAGGAACTGAGCCATTGGCGTAGGTTAGACATTGTGGACCCGCGCTAATGGAAAAAGGGCATTTTCTAAGGTTAATCTTCAAAAGGTGTCTTCAGGGATATTGAAGTTCATACTTAGGAGACCTCAATGCAAGTGTTTTCAAGTTGTGTCACTGGTCACAGGTCCGTAAATGTGTCCTCCAATGTGTGACAGCGGGGGTAACAAGGACGGTGACCAACGGTGACAAATTACTGCGTAACAGATTTGTTTGGAGATCTCAATGTAGCCAAGAAGAACTCCTTCAAAGCTAGCTCCAAGAAAATTCCTACACAAAGGAAAGGCAAACACAATCACAACATACAATCTTGAAAACTAATATAAGAAAGCACAATACATCTACTTGCATACAACTAAACCACTCATCTAAACAAGTATCAAAATGAACAACTCAATGAACAATGTTACCAACACTATGGAGTAGGGAACACAACTACAGTTCTGTATTGATAATGGAAGAGTGATTACAACCATCTGTTGTATCAGTCTTCCCTTGCCCCTTCTTCTTATTCTCTCTCTCTCTTCTAGCTCACTTCTTCAGATTTGAGTCAATGCTCAACAACTTAGTAGGATATCCTTTCAAATGCTCTGACCCCTTTAATAATGACCCTCTCACTGCTTATGTAGCAATAAAGTTAGGGTTGACAAGATCCTCATAGAGTTCATTAGGGAAAAAGAAATGAACTTGCCCTGTTTTCCAACTATTTCCCATTTGCCTTGTTTTTCAAATTGGAATTTCCCCAAATAGTTTGATTTTTGAGAATTTCCTTTCTTTTCTTGAGAAAATTTATGGATAAATATCTAGAAATTTGTGAGTAGATTCATTGGTTTGACACACTAAACTAACCTTAGGTTCACTAACGCTACCCCTGGTCTAACAACTTGGGTTAGCAGGGTCACTAACACACCCTTAAGCTTGGTAACAAGCTTTATAAAGTAGGTTTATAGTGTGCAACCAACATTAGTGTGGAGTCAAGGCCTGCAATTGTGGTCTTTGCTTCAGTCATGCTATCTTTTACCTCTGAGTTGATGAGGAGGCCATTTTGTTGTATAATAGATGCCCCCTAAAGTATGATATTAGAGGTAGAGACGATGGCCGAAATACTTTACTAAAATTGTAATTTTCTGTCAAAATTTGTGGAGAGGGAGAAGCTTCGAGAAGCAAGGAAAACCTGATACAACACATACATATAAAACTGCTAAAATCATGTCCTGAGTCAGAAATTCCCATGCTCAGTGGCTATGTTAGAGTAATTTTCTCCAAAGAGATATAATAAGGCTAGCCGCCGATAAGAAAAAATTGGATCTAGTGTCATAATACAATCATCCTGAAACAACTGTCTCCAAAAAACAGTTTACACAGCTTGCGAGAGGAAACAATGTTGAACGATGCAAGCCTCTACCCAAGGTCTTGATTTCCGCTTCACTGAAAAACATAGATCGATACATGTGAAAAATATGCATTGATGTTGAACATGCACAAAATCATCTGATTACCAGTCAATAATTGAGACCATTTAACATATGCGAGGAAGGCCACCAATAATGGTGATGGTCTCCAAGATGTATAGTACAAAATCGAGTAAGATAGATTTCTTTGTCATTGAACACCCATAGAATCATTTAATCAAGAGCTAATAATGAGAACCCCTGATCAAACACAAGGTAACCTACCACTAATGTCTATAAGTACCAAGGCACTAAATGTGTTTCTGGGTTATCTTCTTAGATATAATGTTGAAGTCCATAGGAAGAAACCTATCGACACAAAATGGGACAAGAATGATTTTGTTTTTTGAGGAATCATTTAAGCATTTGGGTCTAAACAATGGAAGGCATGTTGAAAGGATATGTTAGATTTGTTGATGAAGGAAACAAATGGGTAACCCTTGAACAATAGAAGACATGACAATGGTTTTAACCAGACAGTACTAGAATCATGAACACTATAGAGTGTTAGGATAAAGAGACGCAATTACATCAGGGTATACAGGCTAAAACTCATAGAATGGTAGGGTTCATATCGAGAGGCCATCAAAAGGAAGCTTTATCTAAGGGAGTGCCATGTTCAAGGGAACAACTGCTGCCAAACCACACTTTCTAATACGGAATACAGTTGTATTGTCCACTTTCTCCGTCTGATTAATTTAATGAGTCCAGATGGGCAAACTCATCGATATTTTCATATTTAAAGATTTTGAAAAGGATCACAAAAATAATGACTCTTTGCTCCATCTGATTAGTTTAATGAGTCCAAATAGGAAATCTCGTCGATTTTTTTATGTTTTAAGAGTCTGAAAAGTATTGTGAAAAGAACGACTGTATATCTTGTCTATGTAATTTAAAGAGTCCAGACTAGACAACTCAGTTGTCTTTTCATATTTAGAGAGTCTGAAAAGATCGTAAAGGTCAACTCCATGGTGGTCCCTTTGTCGTAGTTGTTAACCAGGTGCGGAAAAAGGTTAATAGTATACCCGGATCAGTTACTTTTCCGTTAATCAATCTATTGAACCCGGATAAAGAGAAACCGTTTTTTAATAGATGTCAACCTCATTTTGTTATGAGTACGAGGCGACAAACTAAACTCGTTTTTCATCGTGAATTTTTAATGAGTCACACGACGACAAACTCAATACCTTCATCAAAATGTTTAGTGAGTCAGATGAAGAAAAATCAGGGTATCTTTTTCAGTTTAGTGAGAGAGAAAAAGAGGTGAAAGAATGGCTCATCCCTTCTTCATATTTTTATGAGCTCGAAGGAGGGGAAAAACAGGGGGATTTTTTGATTAAAGAGCGAGAAACTGTCCCAAAAAAGAAAGTGCTCTTGCTACTGCCGTATATTTTTGACAAGCCCGGTAACAAAAAATCAGGGTTTTTCAGTTTAACGAGCAAGAAAAGTACCTAAAAGGATGCTCGGGTCATCTTTATCAATTTTAATGAGCAGAAAGACTAAGCTTGAGAATTTTTCAGTTTAAAGAGCGAGAAAAAAACGCCTAAAAAGAATGCTCCTTTGGTCTTTCTCAGTTTATGAGCTGGAAAAAGATCAAAAAAGAGTTTCGCAGAGCATTGGTGTATGGATTTAACGAGCGTAATGATGAAAACTCGAAGATGTTTCTATTTTTTTAAGAGTAATAAAATATCACAAAAAGTGCTCTTATGAGAATTGCACGCAGCTTTTAATGCTTTTCATCCCTGAAAGTACTTTCATCAAAAGTGGTAAAAACTATAAAAAAACAGCAATTCCTCTTATATGGGTTCATGCATGATAAAAAATCATGGAGAATGGACTACTTCCTCTTTAATGATTTTCAGAAAATCATATCTCCAAAATTATATAAGGAGATGCTTGGAGCTTTCACATGCATCATTTTCACTATTTTGAATTTTGTGAGAGCATTATGGAGCTAAAGAGGAGCAGATTTTCCATGGACCATTGCAGGAGATCTGGCTGACCATTTGACATGCTGTTAGTCCCAGGTGAAAATTAAACCTTTCTGTATGCATTATTTGGCCTTTCTTGACAGTTTTATGGGTGGAATTCTACAGATATGAGGTGCCCTGAAGCCTTATTTGTGCATTAACTCCCTATAGATGGCCAGTAGGGAGCATTAAACACTCTGTAGGAGCCACTGGAGGGTGTTAGTCCTCCTTGTGCAACACTAGGGGTAGCATTAGAACTAAAGGGCATAATGAAAACCCTCATGTATGGATTCCTTAAGTGATTTTGCCCCATTTAACTGTTTTTAGGGTTATTTTGTGTAGGTTTCAAGCTAAAATGACCCACCTATGGAGAGAATGGGCCCATGATAATGAGGAATTACTGATGTGAAACCATCCAGCATGCATACTTGCATTGCGCCGTTGTGGTTTACTGAAGTATGAAAATCTGGAGCTGATGAAAGGCAGGAGGATTTACTGAGATGGATTATCTAGCGTTGGGATGAACACTAGCAAGTGTTCAGGATTGGAGATCAGGTGCTAGCTATTGACTGAGATGACATATATTTTTTGACTGGTTTGTCGTGTCATGGGGTGGTGGCAAACCTCACTGGTGGTAGGCCAGATCCACGATCTACCTCAGAGCTGGTGCAATCTTACTGCATCCCTAAGAGTGGACTAGTTAGCAATAGAGTCCCCATAGAGAGGATAAGATCTCTGTCTATGAGGATAGTTTTATGGTTGATTGTGTAGTTGGCAGGGTCAAAGAGTCCCCATGTTGTGACAAAGGCCCAATTGTTCCTTGCGGTTGACTCTGTCTAGGCCTAGATGTTCAACTGGTATGAAGCAGTGCTTGACTAGCTGAAGGCAGAATTAACAGCATGCAAGACTCATACCCAACACAGTTTTGGGTGCAGTATTATCATAGTCTCATTTTTCCTTGAGAGGGTACCTTTCATGCACCCATGGATGAGCTTAGGTCCCCTTGATCCGAGGGAGCCAAGGTAGGGTCGCTGGTCATCACTCGATCCTCACACAGGAGGAGGAGTGATCTGGCATTTCTTCGATGAAGACTTCTTCCAGTGGCTTCGTAGCCAGATTGGGATTATTGATGACTATGCCTATGAAGGCATGGACTTCACTGGTGACCCAGACTTGATGTTACTGCCTGGGACCAATTGGGATCCTCAAGGTGGGAATAATTTTTATAGAACTTTAAGTATTTTTTATCTTTTGAATGTTTATGTAATGTTTTTATATGTGAAATAAGTATTGACATGAAACTTTTATGCTTAACATAGATGTGGCCCCAGTACAACCTGCAAGTGAACCTCATCATGTGTGATGAGGAGGGAAACTACTTGCTAGAGGGGGCAATGCCAACAGTCTCTACAAGGTTCTGAGGAACCTAGAGGGTTTAACTATGGGTGTCCCCCCCTTCCTATGAGGGATATTCCCTCTCATATATAGTGGCACAACATTGGTGTACCTGAGCGGTTTTTGCTTGCTCTTCAGAGGGTAGCTAGAGCAATTTTAGAATTTCTGGAGCAATAAGCTCTTTTTAGCAGGTTTTCTGGCATAGCCATATGAGTGGTTGGAGCTGGGGTTTTGAGCCATTTTTTACTTAAATCATCCAACTTTTGGAATATTTTGATGTAAAAATCTAGATTTTTATCTGTACAGATATTTTTGGTATTTTGGTGGTGTAAATGTGTTTTGAAATGTTTTTTGTAACAAATTTTTAACTTAGTAAATGTTTTACTTTTCATGCATGCTTCTTTATAGAATGATACAAATGCCAATCTAATACATATTTAGCTAACGAATCAATGGCCGTATTTAATTTTCGAGGAACATGTTCATATGCAATTATTTCAAATCAACATTCCAGGAGTTGCACCCTTATATAATTACGTAACAAGGTTGGATTACGAATGTGATAATGGTTTGTCAATTGCATAATGACTAGCTGGGAGTCTAACCTAACCACCAGATTGGAGATGCTTCTTGATGACACTTCCGTGAGGAGTAAAATGGCAGACATGTACTCTGCAATATTGTTGGTGGTGGTACTAAGAAAGACCCCCCCAGAGCAAAATAGTTCCGACACGGGTGTGTAGATAACCCAAGAAACTGATGCAATGTGTCGTGTGTGACGACTGGCACCATCTGTGTATCCTATGTATGATAAGAGTAACAATGACATCTGCATTGCAAGAAGAATGCATGAGACAAGTACTCCACTAAATAACGAAATAATCCAGTCACACCAAAAAAAGGTAAGCAAAACTTATGAATACATAAAACTACAAAGCGTATGCCCAGTGCAATACTAGGCACAACAATTTTTTAGATAGAGCCCATATCTAGGCTCCTTTAGTGGAATTCCTTCCTAGTCCTGCAATTCATATGCCTCCATGGGGAGGACTTTCTTTATGACATAGGTACCTAACCAAATGGGTCGAAGCATGCATGCGTACAAGAGGTTATCTTTTGGATGATAGAGCGATATGAGGTTGCCCTCTTGGAAATAACAAAACCTAACCTTTTTCACAAATTGGGATTATACCTGCTGCTTGTGAGCCTCGAGTTCTAAATCGGCATCTCGATGGGTTTTATCTAGCTGTTTAAGGTATAGTAGGTGTTCTTCTCCTGCAGTAGGGCCAGGCATGGGTTCAACGACTATTTCCAAGGAAGGGATCTAACACTCAATGGGTTGTTCATCGTCACAAAACTGGACCTCATGCGCGAAAATTGATGTATTAATGTCGAGCATTTCCTCGTGAGACCCATGGAATACATTGTGGAATTCCTCATAGAGGTAGGTGGAGCTTGTAATTTCCTTAGGATTGTAGTTTCCTCTCATCTAGATGTTTTCCATGATGTCTGTCATGACCAAAATATCTATGGGAATGATCTGGAAGTGTCACCCATGTTTCCTTCTGTATCCAAAGTTTGGATGTTCGTGTAGGGTGAGGAAATTTTTTATGGTAAGTCAAGGGACAAGATTTGAAGAGGCATCATGTCTGAATAAGATATTGGGACACAATGGTACCAATCCTCCCTGTGTTGCTCTCCAAAATTCATGATTTCGTGAATGGCTTCATCCGTAGGTAGGATTTGATTGAATTGATCTAAAGGAGGAGCAGTTTTGGGAAGGGCAATGGTACCGTCAGCAATAACCAACATGACCAGAGATGTTGATGCAGATTGAATGCTTTGGTAGGCCGATTCAGCTGGTGACAACAGCATCGGGTCTCTGAATGTGTCAAGGTCTAAAGGAGCTGATATGATCGATAGATCAGTCAGTTCATGAGGAATTGATGAAAGCATGTTGGTCGATTGTGAAACCTTGGGAAACTTAAGAGGAAAACAACCCATGAGGGAAGAAGCCTTCAGTAGATCGATACCTAAACTGACATAGTCGTCAGTTCCACCTCCTAGTAGGGGGGCAGAGCCAATTGGTAATGGTGAATAATCAGGGGTTCCGAAAGACAACTGATCTACAGTAATAACCTTTCGATCCTATGGAAAATGGATGATATGAAAGACAATAGATACGATGGCCATCATGGCATATGTCCAATTGTGACCCATCAAGAGATTATAGTCGAGTTTCTTGTCCATGACTTCGATGTTCACTGTTACGATTTTCCCATACAAAGTGATGTGAAAACTGGCTAGGTATCATTTTGGGATCAAGGTGTGGTCGTCGAAAGCTTTAAGGGAGTTTGATGGCGGGGATAGGGTTGGAGAACCTAGGGCTAGCTAACATGAAGCCGACATGACACAGATAGAAGCACCTTTGTCTATGACAGTTATGTGCATACCTTTACCTTTCAAAGTGATATGGACTTGAAATGCAAGCTAGTGGGAAAGGGGAGATTTACACTTACCCATGTCAAAAATAGAAAGCATGGAATCTGTAGGGTCAATACCTCCAATAGCCAAAAGAAAATCTTTCCATTGGGTGGGGCATATTTGTAATACTTCAAGTCCTGACATAGCCAATGGTGCTTGTGCCAAATCCTCTACAATGTTGTAGTGTTGGGTGGCACGTGCATATGTATTGTGTGTTGTGCATCGAAGTGCCCCTTTTCGGGGTTGAATTTCAAAGTCCTCAACTGACCTTTTGATATGCAAATTGTTGGGCGGTGATGGGTTTTAACTTGAGGATGGTTCTACTGCAGGAGTGACAGGAGCTACATAAGATTTGGCTCTTGTGGCAAGTTCTACCATTTCAAACATGTAAACGGTAGAATATCCTTCACCAGCTATAGGATGTTGCAAACCATTGTTTCCCCCTTGCAGGGGTGTAGTTGGTTTGCAATTACATTTTGCTGATGTTGAGTGAAAGAGGATTTCTAAGGACAACGGGGACCTTACTAGAATCCCTTTTGGCAAGGTATTATGTCCATTCTTGAAGTCGGGGACAACACCAAGTTATGTGGTCTTTAGTATAGAGTTTGCATGGATATCTAGTGGGTTTATCGTTTTCCTCATTAGTAGGCGCAACGACCTTCTATTTGGGGTTGGGCTGCGTGGGTGACTGCTCTTCAGAAGGATCAATCCCTTTCCTATTATTCTTGTTCTTTCCACCGGATTTTTGCATAGACTGCACAGATTTTATTGTAGTGTTGGCATTATGATGTATGTGTTGTACTTGATGACAACCCTCTCATAGAAGAATAATTCACGTACACACAACCAGATGAATCTACAGAAGAAATATCAGATGTGAAAGAATACATGGGATGCAGGACAAAGGAATCATATGAAAAATTATAGTGCAACAATGTTATTTTTGGGTTCCGCAGGTGCACTATCCAAAAGGTGCAGTCATTGACAGGTTGCGCAGGCACGCCTCTCATAAGATGGGGATATGTTCGCATGCGCTCTGAACAAAAAGTGTGAACCTAAAATGCACAGAATTTTATGCAGAGAAAAATGCGCACGTGGAAAATATTATGTTTAGTCCATGGTATTTAGTCTGATGTCTTTGATCCTATGGTTTTGGTCTATGGTTTTGCATCTAAAAATATTGAACCCAAGTTTTGGATCCCTAGTATTGAATCTCTATGGTTTTGGTCCATGGTTTGAGAAAGACCTAGACTATAAAAAGGGAAGGAGATAATTTGGCCTATTCACTTGTGTATGTTGAATATCTTAAGAGCAAGATCTGAAATTTTGGTGATTGATTTCTGAGTGATAGCTAGATCTGAATCAAGAAGAAAACTAGGCATTATAAGGCGGATCTACTGATGGGTCAAGATCTCTTTGGTGCATGATCAGATCTGTGAATTTAATGGTCTGGGCTATAATTGAGGACTAATAAAGTGTCTATACCTGGAGGTCCGCAGGCGAGATACGACGCAGGTGTGGAGGTGCACAAGTCAGGAGACGGATCAGGTGCGGAGGTACGCAGTTGAGTAGACAGAGGAGGTGCGTAGGCTAGAAGATGAATCAGGTGCGGAGGTGTGTAGTTGAGTAGATAGTGCAGGTACGGAGGTGCGCAAAACAGAAGACAGAGCAGTGCAATGTTACGCAGAACAAAAGATAGAGCAGGCGCAGAGCTGCGCAAACTAGACACGACAGAAGTGCGTATATCCGCAGGTTTCTATTGGTGGAGTTGTGGACTTTTCCTTGAAATATATTTTGGCTACTTTTGTCTATTGCTGCAGAATTCTGGGTTTAGAATCAGTGTCTGGTTACTGGTATTGTTTTCTGGTTACTGCATTCTGAGAAGTTATTAGTTGTTTCCATGTACTTGATGATTATTTAATGTTCATGGATCCAGTATGAAAATTTATGAAACGTGGTCCCTGGAAGAAAAGAGAAGGTTGTAGCCTTCTGCAAGTTGAAGCCTGCATATTGGTAAAGGACTGCACTAGTTCAAAATGATTGTAAAAAGAAGTTTCTAATTGAAAGAAGATAGAGATATATCACAACAGGTGGTTTTCACCCACATTGGATTTCCACCTTATATCTTGTGTTCTTTGGTATGACTGTTGCTCTATTTTTGTTCTTGTTATATGGTTCTGACACAAAGATTAATCTATTATAAGTTTGGGAGGTATACACAAGTTTCATTTGCAATTATTTGTATAAATTGAAAATAGTTTGTTAACACTGATTCACCCCCCCTCTCAGTATTATTTCCAACAATTGGTATCAAAGCAGGTCCTTCAGGAAAAGCTTGATCGCTTGAAGGAAGATCTATCATCATGAGCAGCTACGAAAAGGAAGCATCAGTCAACCCACCGGTATTTGATGGAACCAACTTCGTCTATTGGAAGGTAAGAATCACTGCCTATCTTCAATCTCTTGGTACAGAAGTTTGGGATATTGTGGAAATAGGATACGTATTTCCATCAGCAACTCCTACAGATTCAGCTAGTAAGAAGCAGTATGAAACAAATGCAAAAGTTGTCAATACTCTATTGGGAAGTCTATCTCAATCAGAATTTGTCAAGGTGATGCAGCTCAAAAGCACAAAATAAATATGGGACAAGATCGTTCTGAGCTATGAAGGAGATGAGAAGGTAAAACGAGCAAAATTACAAGCTCTTAGAATTCAATATGAAAGTCTCAGAATGCATAATGATGAAAGTGTGGCTAGCTATTTCCTACGTATAGATGAGATTGTAAATTGTATGAAAAACTTGGGTGAAGAAATAAAAGAAGTTGTTTTAGTTGAGAAGGCTCTAAGATCTTTGTCTCCTAAGTTTGATTCAAAAGTTTCTGCCATAGAAGAAAAGGAGAATCTAAAGAATTTTACCATGTCACAATTACATGGAATTCTAACTGCTTACGAAATGAGAAAAGGAGGACCATCAAACAGAAGAGAAGCTACATTCAAAGCTTCAGGAAAAGGAGATTACTATGAACCAAGACATATGTCAGAAGAAGAGGAAGAATCAAATTTTGTCAAGAACCTTCAACGGGGAACTAGAAGATTCAGAGGTAAGCTACCTTTCAAATGATTTTCTTGTGGAAGAGTCGGTCATTATGCTGCAAAATGTCTTCATAAAGACAAACTAGATAGAGGTAAGGAACCTGTTAGATGGAATAGAAAAGAGTATGTAAGTAAGAAGAGCTATTATACTCATGAAGACAGTGATGGACTTTCAAATAGTGAGGTACATTTATGATGATGTTAGGTCCGTCAGTGAGTAGTGGCTCGACGAGCCAGAGGCGTGGTGCTCTGGGCAGCATGCAGAGAAATCCACAGAGAAGTTCACTAGGGAGTCCACTAATGGACAATTCACATGGTACGTCAGCTTCTATAGGTTCAGGTGCAGGCAGGAGGATACCAGACATGTAGTTAGGAGTTTAAGCTCCTGGTGATGAGGAGGAGGAGTTTCATTCTCCTATGGGAGAAGTATGCTCAGGGAAGAGGAAGCCCAAGTGGCCTTAGGACACCTTGAGAGATGCCACATCTGTTTCTGAGCCTAAGAGGCTAGTCAGAGAGAGTAGACCACCTGTGAGGTTTTGTAGCTATATGGCAATGGCTACCAGCATCCTTGACTCTGAGCCTTCTAGCTATGAGGAGGCAGCTAGCCAACAGGTTTGGAGAGAGGCCATGTAGGAGGAGTATTCTTCTATCATGAAGAATGATGTTTGGGAGGTCGTGCCAACGCCTGAGGGCAAATCCGTGGTTACTTCCAGATGGCTTTATAAGGTAAAGCATGCTATAGATGGTAGCATTGAGAAATTCAAAGTGAGGTTTGTGGCTAGAGGGTTCTCCCAGGTAGAGGGAGTTGATTATGAGGAGACCTTCGCTCCCGTGGCTCGATATACTTCGATCCACTCCATTATATTGATAGCAGCAGAGATGGGTTGGAATATCCACCAGATGGATGTGAAGACTACATTTCTCAATGGCTTCATATAGGAGGTGTACATTGAGCAGCCACAGGGCTTTGAGGTGCATGGGAAGGAATCCCATGTGTGTAGACTGAAGAAGGCTCTTTATGGCCTAAAGCAAGCTCCCAGAGCTTGGTACTCCATGATAGATACATACTTGTAGGGGATGGGTTTCACAAAGAGTGAGGTAGATCTGAACCTTTACTATATTGTGATAGGTGAGGAGCCTCTCATTCTGATACTCTATGTGGATGACTTAGTCATTATAGGTGCAGAGAGACTCATAGAGCACTGCACGAGAGATCTTGTGGCAGAGTTTGACATGAAGGACATCGACTTGATGCATTGCGTTTTGGGTTTGGAGGTGTGGTGGGAGGAGGAACATTTCTTCCTGGGGCAGGGGAAGTATATTTTGGACATCCTTGGTAGATTCCACATGGAGGATTGTAAACCCATGTCGACACCGATGATCACCAACTAGAAGAAGTTTCATGCTTTGGATTCCAAGTTGGTGGATCCCACATTGTACAGGCAGTTGATTGGTTCCTTGATGTATTTGGTCAACACTAGACCATATATTTGTTTTGTAGTCAACACGATGAGTCAGTTTATGTGTGAGCTTAGGAAAGTTCACTAGGTGGCTGCAAAACACATTTTGTGGTACTTGCAGGGGACAGTGGATTATGGTCTGGACTACAGGTAGGGGGATGGAGTGAGATTGGTAGGTTATACTGATTCTGATTGAGCAAGTTTTGCTTCTGATAGGAAGAACACTTCAGGGTGTTGTTTTGGGTTGGGTTCGGTATTAGTGTCATGGTTCAGCCGAAAGCAGCGGTCAGTAGCATTGAGTTCAACGAAAGTAGAGTATATGGCAGCCAGCCTAGCTAGTTGTGAGGCCATTTAGCTTCACAAGATGTTGTTTGGCTTATTTGGTCAGCTGTTGACACCTTCAGTGATTTACTGTGATAATCACAGTTGCATTAAACTCATGAAGAATCCAGTATTTCATAACAGGTCAAAGCATATCGGGATCAAATATCATTTCATTAGAGACTATGTTTATAAGGGAGCTGTGAAGCTTGAGTATATTCCCACTGATGAGCAGGTTGTAGATATTCTTACCAAAGCCTTACCATGGGGCAAGCATGTCTACTTCAGAGACAAGATGGGTGTGGTGAAGAACACCTTCCTCGGTAAGAGGGAGTGTTGAAATTTGGTACCAGAGGACAGGTGGTTCCTAAGGCTTTGATCTTTGGCCTAGGGAAAAGTATCCAAAAGAATTTATTTTTTCTCCTAAAGTGACTTTATAATTTTTATAAAGTCAAATCTAATTTAAAAGTGACTTTAAGTGATAAAGTTACTAAAGTCTAATTTTAGAGTGACTTTAATAAAGTCAATGTAAAATTAGAAAGGAAAAGTGACTTTGGAAATAAATGACTAAGTGGGTCTTTATTAAAGTGGGGTGAATTAAAAAATAGAAAGTTAGATTTAAATGAGCATTTAATCTCAGCCCTAGATGTCAATCTATTTCAGCCATTGGATTTAGGGGTTCCCCAAAAGTCACTTAGGGTTAGATTAAAGGAGGAAAAGGAGGAAAAAGTCATTCATTCTTTCATGAGCAGAAAGAGAGAAGGAGAGCAAAAGAGCAAGGGAGATTTCTGGATAGGGAAGAGAAGGAGGCAGCAACTTGGCACACATTCCAAGGCAGCATTTTAGCAAATCCGTACAGCTGCGTTAGCACACAGTGAAAGGCAAAATTTGGGCATGATTTTCTAGAAATCCGTACAGCAAGTGCACAGAAATCGAGGAGAAGAAATCCGTACAGCATGTGGTTGTACCTTGGCATGCAAATCGAGGCAAATCAGTACAACTATACGGCTAGTTTTCTTCTACACAGAAATCGAGGAAATATGTACAGCATATTTATGGCAGCTTGCATGCTTTTCTAGGCAGGCCATACAGCAACATTTAATGCTGAATTTGGGCACAAAAATAGAGGAGGCCTTACAACATTTATTGTTGTTCTATTTTGCTATTTGCAAGTTTTTCTAGTTGGCTGTGAGGCATGGAAAACGAGATAAGTTGTAAAAGTTTGCTTGCTGATTTTTTTGCTGAATATTTCTCACTGTAAAAAGCATTTTCCAGAAATAAGAAGGAGCTTTCAAACTGGTTTTCCCCAAGAGTTGTAGGGGCTTTTTCCAGGGTCACCTTGACCAAAATCTACTGTGTTTAAATGTGTTGAATGGCTGTTTATATGTGCTAATTTTTTATTTCTTCATTTTCCAGCATTCTGTAAAATTTCCAGAATTTGTGTTCTCAGCAAAATTTATTTTCCAGTTGTTGAATGTATGGCTATGGGAAATGGCATTTAACTATTTTGGAGAAATAAGGTGAAACTAAAAACCGGGGTGGGAAATGAGAAATTTTTACAAGTCATAGCTAGGCTCTCGATAGGTGAAAGACCAACTTCTATAAGGAGAATAGGATAGGGTGTGTTGATTTTAATTTTGAGGTTATACATTATAAAATGCTTTTGGATTTTCTCAATCTTTCTCCAGCATTCTCTAGAGATGTTGTTATACAACAAAATGACCTCCTCATCAACTCATAGGTAGAAGACAACATGACTGAAGCAAAGACCACAATTGCAGCCCTTGACTCCACACTAACGCTGGTTGCACACTGTAGACCTGCTTTATAAACCTTGTTACAAAGCCTAAGGGTGCATTAGTGACCCTGCTAATTCAATTTGTTAGACGAGGGGCAGCATTAGTGAACCTAAGGGAAGATTAGTGGGTCAAACCAATGAATTTACTCATAAATATCTAGATATTTATCCCTAAATTTGCTCAAGAAAAGTGAGGATATTCCCAAAAATTGAACTATTTGGGGAAATTCCAATCTGAAAAAGAAGGAAAATGGGAAAGAGCTGGAAAATAGTGCAGGTTCACTACTTTTGACCTAATGAACTCTATGAGGAGCTTAGCAACCGTAACTCAATTGCTACATAAGCAGTGAGAGGGTCATTGTGAAAGGGGTCAGAGCATTTGAAAGGATAGCCTACTAAGATGTTGAGAATTGACTCAAATCTGATGAAGTGAGCTAGAAGAGTGAGAGAGAGAAGAAGAAATGACAAGGGAACACTGATACAACAGATGGTTGTAATCACTCTTCCATTATCAATACAGAACTGCAGTTGTGTTCCATACTCCATAGTGTCGGTAACAATGTTCATTTCGATACTTGTTTAGATGAGTGGTTTAGTTGCATGCAAGTAGATGTTCACTGTGCATTCTTATATTAGCTTTCAGGATTGTATGTTGTGATTGTGTTTGCCTTTCCTTTGTGCAAGAGTTGTCTTGGAGCTAGATTTGAAGGAGTTCTTCTTGGCTGCATTGAGATCTCCAAAGAAATCTAGAAGGAGACTTGAGATAATCCTATTTCGATATCTTGTCAATTGATGTTTGATAGATGAACATGTGTATAACTTGGTATCTTCTGCAAATAATCTTATAGTTTGTCAAAGGTCCCAGGAAGGCCTTCAAGGGTAGTTTTCATTCTCCATACACTGTGCATTTTACCCCATAGCAGAATTGGCGACTCCACTAGGGACTATACATCTATTTCTCAGTTTACCTAGACTCTTATTGGTTCTCTCTTCTTTCTAAGAGCTCCCTACTATTCTGCAATCCTTTTCTGATCCACCAAATATCTTGTTGCATCCTACTAGTATACATTCATCTCAGAAACTGATCTTCAAAACCCTCTGTTTGACTGATTTCCCACACTGACACAGGTTACCAGGCTACACAGAGCTTTATAAATCACTGTGCCTGTGTACACGGAGCATTAGTGGGCCTACTAACTCTTTGTAGCCAGTGTTACAGAGTGTTAGTCTCTCGTTTCCTTGATTTCCAGTAGTTTCTATGGACCTAAAGAGATGTAAAATCTTCTCATGCGCTTAAATAACATCTGTAACTGTATTATGTCAGCAAAATTGGTGTCCTAGAAATTTATTTTTAGGAAAAAGTTTTGGTTTTTCTCTCTTAAAAACTTTTTTTTTGAAAGAATGCCTGACAATGTGTATCCATCCTTCTGTCGAAATAGTTGTAAGTTGCTTCATTTTGGTTTTTAGTAGTTGTTAGGAAATATTGGAAAAGAATCTTTTGGTTATGCATGTGTTGAAAGACTACAGATGCATAGACCAAACTATGAATATGTGAAAATATGAATATGTAGACTAAAGCTTGTTTACATCAAATTGAAAAAAATCAAGAGTCTGACCATATTTCATACATCAACATGCCTACTGGAGATAAATAATCAAGTATACATAAAATTTACATTAAAATCAATCAGTTACACTTTTGAGCAAACCAATATTAGCTAGGCTAGGATCTTGGGATAAGCATGTGAGTGAACTGCCCAAGGTTGAAAACCAAAACTAGCGTCATTAACGAGAGAAAAATTCCTTCTGCACTCATATTACTTGAACCAATCCACTTAAAACGGAGCGAAATATGAGACAACATCGGACTGTAACTGAAGTTAGCCCAGCTTCTCTTACAAATCCTTTGGGCATTCTGTGTACTGGGGGCCCCTTTGGGGATTTCGGAACTGATTCGAGGACTCAGGTATCCTGCCCACACAGCGTGCTGTCTAGGACTATGTATGCCCCAGTAATGTCTGTGATCTGAGGTATCTCTAGTGGCCAAACTTATAGGGACTTACACATGGTGACTGGGACGAGCTGTCATGGTACCTAACACGGACGGATCCACTCTGTCTTCAGTTTTTGGGAGGGTGCTCATCTTCACGAGAGTACTTGGCCCCTTAATCTGAGGTTCAAGCGAAGCTCTAGAGTAACCGTAACCATACATTTGGCCATCCTTCTCTGTTATTCATTGAGATACTCGGTTTCATCTCAGGTGATCAGTGCTTATCAGATGAGGTAATTTCCCTCTATTTGTTGATTCATATATTTAGTGTATTTTTCATATTTTTAGGTACCTAAGTGATATCATTTTTGAGACTTTAAAGAATATCAAGATAAAAAATATTTGATAAAAATTAACGGTCACCATGGCTACATCCAGCCCATGTTGTCACTACAGATGATTGTTAGGACTTCCTCCACTCATTGTGGAAGATCAGGCGAGTTCCACCGAACCCGATTCCTCATCTTCGGGGGATCAGTCTCCTAGATCTCACATGGGATTTGTGTGGAAAACCAATGATTCAAGTTTGCTAGAGGATTTCTTTACGGAAGGATTTCTTCCTCCCTTTAACCCTCCGCTCATGAATCCGTTGGAACCTATCATGGCTCCCATGGTACTTGTACTTATTCTTTAGTAGGTGCAGCATTTCCATCTATCTAGTCGACAACTCAGAGGTTGTGGAACTTTAGGGACACTGTTAGTCCTTTACCACTTCCCTAGTCAATAGTCATTCCAACACCGGTAATGGTGATTCATGCTATCCTGTTTGTCCCAGGTACAACAACTCACATGACACCCTCTATGAGTGGAACCCAGTAGATGCCAAGTTCCACCCCATGGTGCTACACTGCATACCTTTGACAAGTGCCACATACAGTGATCCCTATAACACTCAATGCGACACTATGGGTGTGGTTCCCATTTACCAACAATATGGTTGGCTGCCAATGTACAGTTCAAACCCCCAGAACCATATAATTGGGGGGTTCCCAATATGCACATGCATGTAGGGAACGTAATAGTTCCCCCTTCATTCTCAGGTATGCATGGTCAGTTAGTAATTGACATGAGTGTCCCCTCTATCAATCAAGGTCAAATGGTTAGTTATGTGTCGTGCGGGAATCCACAAGGGGTTCCCAACCAGTCCATGGGGGCACCCTACTCACATACTCAAATGAGTCAAGGGGGAACCACTTATACTGGGGGAAATTTCATACCCCAGTATCAAAATCCTCATGGAAATCCACTCTACAACACCATACCTCTAATCAACTGCTACACCACATAACCCATGTACACTATGGGGAACCAAACAATGGGAGGAGCATAAAGCTCATCAAGTCATCTGTCATCACCATGGTCTAAGTCGGGGGCACCTAACTCTCTGCCTTTCTTGGCAACGTTCGATATACCCAACTTATACAAGCTGACAAATGACCCCATCTATCACAACTTACAATGGTTGCCAATTATGCATAAGATACCAATGAACATCCCAAAGTTTGATGGAAAACAAGGGGAGGATCCGGGCACCCATATCACCACCTACCATCTCTGGTGTGTTTCAAACTCTATTTTGGATGATAGTGTCTGGTTACATCTTTTTCCCCACACCCTCACTGGAAACACAGCGAAATGGTATATTGAGTTACCACGTGCATCAGTAAATACCTTTGATACTTTAGCGATGGAATTCCTAAAGCATTTCCAGCTACCTATCCACTATGAGACTAGGACAGAGCTCCTCACTTCATTTTGTCAAGATACTGCTACCCACATCTACGATCATATCCATGAATGGAGACGTAGGTGGAGGTTAGTCAAAGCTCCCATCCTAGACTTTCTCTTAACGAACTGGTTCTATAAGTCCTTACTTCCACAAATCGCTAGAGATGTCGCTCTAGGTGTTGCGGTCACATAAGACCAATCCATACGTCGTGCCCAGCACTTAGATTTGATATGTTCATAGTTTGGCACTCTTTACAACATAATCCCCCATACTCCTAGCAACCCTAATGCTTCTGCCACTCAGCACCCTAGAGTACACGCTGACGGGATTGTCAACGCAACCTCTGGGGCCGCTATGAAACAACTCAGTGTTTCCATTACCAAGTTGGCAATGCACCCCTCTACCAATACAACTCCTCTTCCTGCCACTGCGTGTATGAAATAATACTGAGAGGGGGGGTGAATCAGTATTACAAAATCTTTTCAATTTATACAAATACTTGTAGATGAAACTTGTGTATACCTCCCAAAATTTAGATTAATCAGTGTGTCAGAACCATATAACAAGAACAAAAATAGAGCAATAGTCATACCAAAGAACACAAGATATACGGTGGAAACCCAATGTGGGTGAAAACCACCTGCTACGATATGTCTCTATCTTCTTTCAATTAGAAACTTCTTTTTACAATGATTTTGTACTAGTGCGGTCCTTTACCAGTACGCAGGCTTCAACCTGTAGAAGCCTACAACCTTCTCTTTTCTTCCAGGGACCACATTTCATAAATTTTCATACTGGATCCATGAACATTAAATAATCATCAAGTACATGTGAAACAACCAATAGCTTCTCAGAATGTAGTAACCAGAAAATAATACCAGTAACCAAACACTGATTCTAAACCCAGAATTCTGCGGCAACAAAGAAAAGCAGCTAAAATATATTTCAAGGAAAAGTCCGCAACTCCACCAATAGAAACCTGTGGATATACGCACTTTTTTCGTGTCTAGCCTGCGAAGCTCCGTGCCTCCTCTATCTTTTGTTCTGCACAGCGCCGCACTGCTCTATCTTTTATTCTGCAGACCTATGCACTTGCACTGTCTACTCAACTGTGCATCTCTGCACCTGATTCGTCTTCTGTTCTGTGCACCTCCGCACCTGTGTTATCTACTCAATTGCATACCTCCGCACCTGATCCATCTTCTGGCTTGCGCACCTCCGCACCGACGCCGTATCTTGCCTGCGGACCTCCAGGTATAGACACTTTATCAATCCTCAATTATACCCCAAACCGTTAAATTCATAGATCTGATCATGTGCCAAAGAGATCTTGACCCATCAGTAGATCTGCCTTATAATGCTAAGGTTTCTTCTTGATTTAGATCTAGCAATCGCTCACAAATCGATCACCAAAATTTCAGATCTTGCCCTTAAGATAGTCAACATACACAAGCGAATATGCCAAATGATCTCCTTCCCTTTTTATAGTCTAGGTCTTTCTCAAACCATGGACCAAAACCATAGAGATCCAAAACGTGGGTTCAATATTTTTAGATGCAAAACCACGGACCAAAACCATATGATCAAAAACGTCGAACTAAATACCATGGACCAAACATAATGTTTTCCACGTGCACATTTTTCTCTGCATGAAAGTCTGTGCATTTTAGGTTCGCACTTTTTGTTTGAAGCGCATGCAAACATATCCGCATCTTATGAGAGGCGCACCTGCGCAACTTGTCAATGACCGCACCTTTTGGACAGTGCACCTGCGGAACCCAAAAATAACACTGTTGCACTATAATTTGTCATCTCATTTCTTTATCCTGCATCCCATGTATTCTATCACATCTGATATTTCTTTTGTAGACTCATCTGGTTGTGTATACGTGAATTGTTCTTCTATGAGAGGGTTGCCATCAAGTACAACACATACATCATAATTCCAACAATATCCCCCTTTGGAATTGATGGCAACAATACCAAATCACTCTCCCCCTTTGACATCAAGGGAAAAGGGTGTACCATTCCATTGACCATTCTCCCCCTGAGGACCTCCTGTATATGCCAAGGTGTATGAAGCTGTTGAAGATCCATGCTTTGCTGAAGTTTTGTTCATGCTCCCCCTGACTGTAAACAATGTCTACAAAATATGTTCTACGAGAAAGAACATGACTCCATACATCATAGGTGACCTTGCTATCATCAAAGACTCATACATACATCCATCTCCCATCCAAAGGGGAATAAAACAAGAACATACAGCATTCATTCCAGGCATAGTGGGGAAACCAAAATAGGTCATTACATGGCCTTGATATGAAAGGAAATAGAGACAAAAGGATTAGCTATCCACATCTATCATCTACAGTATCTGTCAATCAAGCATCTATTCCACCAAAAACAATTGTGGAATCAAACCAAGGAATTCTAAGATAATACCAACAATGCATTATTAGAAGAATATATGATCCCCCTGAACCCATGCCATATGGTCTCTGTTAGACCCATGCGACTGTACCGGCATATGCATGCGTATCCACCTGCGTACAACTACAGACAAGATTCAACAGCAAGATGATGCATCAATGACCCCCAGCTTCTGTCTGAGGTATTCAAATGTCTCCCTGGGCAATGGTTTGGTGAGTATATCAGCTGCTTGTTCCTTGGAAGGAACATACTCCAATTTAACCTTTTTTTCAAGCACCTGTTCCCTTAGAAAATGAGACTTGATAGGTATGTGCTTAGTCTTTGAATGCATGACATGATTTTTTGAAATATTGATTGCACTTGTATTATCATAGAAGATGGAGATAGGTAGAGTACAGGTGACTTGAAAATCTTGCAAAGTTTGCATCATCCAAAGAAGTTGTGTGCAGCAAGATGCAGCAACCGCATATTCTTCTTTAGCTGTAGATAAAGAAATTGAGCTTTGTTTCTTGTTGAACCATGATACCAATCTGGATCCCATAAATAATGCACCACCACTAGTGCTTTTTCTTTCATCCATGCTTCCTGCCCAATCTGCATTTGTATATGCATGAAGTGTGAGATCTGCATCTCTAGGATACCATAAGCCATATTTTTGTGTTCGTTGAAGATATTTGAAGATCCTATTAATTGCCTGAAGGTGTGCTTCCTTTAGATTAGCTTGAAATCTTCCAACTATTTCCACTGCATGCATGTTGTCTGGCCGAGTTCCTGTCAGATAGAGTAGACTGCCAATCATGGATCTATAGGTTGGTTGATGTAATGCTACTGATTCATCATGGGTGCTGAGGCTGCATCCTGTTACCATAGGGTTACATACCTGTTTCGAGTCTTCCATGCCATATTTCTTCAAGATCTGCTTTAGGTACTTAGTTTGTGATAAAAAGATACCATCTTTATTTTGTTGGATTTGTAAACCAAGGAAGTATGTCAACTCACCAAGCAAAGACATTTCAAATTACTTTTTCATCACCAAGGCAAAGTTTTGACTCATGGCTTCTTCATTGCTGCCAAAAATGATATCATCCACGTATACAACAAGTATTAGTAATTTATCATTATCAATTTTTATATATAGATTGCTATCTGCTGAGCCTTTTGAGAAGCCTTGTTGATGAAGGTATTTGTCCAGACGATAATACCATGCCCTTGGAGCCTGTTTAAGACCATAGAGAGCCTTCTTAAGTCTACATACAAGTTTTGGATCATTTCCAAGGATGAACCCATCAGGTTGTTCTATATATACTTCTTCATTTGAGTCTCCATTCAGAAAGGCATATTTTACATCCATCTGAAATACTTTGAACTTTTGAAAGCTAGAGAGAGCTAGGAACATTCTTATAGCCTCAAGTCTGGCAACTGGAGCAAAGGTTTCTTCAAAGTCTATGCTTTTTTGTTGCGCATACCCTTTACAAACAAGTCTTGCCTTGTTTCTAACAACTTCTCCATTTTCATTTAGCTTATATTTGAAAATCCATTTTCTCCCTATGACATTTTTATCTTGTGGTCTAGGAACCAACTCCCAAGTGTTATTCTTCTCAATCTTCTCAAGTTCTTCCTCCATGGCTTTGACCCAACATTCATCTTTGCATGCCTCTTTTACATTCTGTGGTTCGGTGGTGGAGAGCAATGCTAGATAGATTGAAGCTTCTAAAATAGTTCTCCTTGTTTGTACACCTGCCTCTTTTTGCCCTAGAATTTTGGATTCCAGATGATTCTTCTGAACATATCTGGACAGAGTCTTCTCTTCTATCCTTACCTACTCTTTTGGTGCCTCATGGATTTCTTCTTCATCATGAATTTGATTTGATGTTGACGGATAGTCTTTGCCATCTTCGAAAAATTCAGATCTTACCTATCTAGGAGTGTTTCCTTCTTCATCAACCACTACATCAATGCTTTCAACAATTTTTCCAAGTCTTTTATTGTAACATTTGTAAGCTTTACTATGGGGAGAGTAGCCAAGTAATATGCCTTCATCTGCTCTAGGTTCAAACTTACCAAAATTTTCATCAGTCCTTTTAATGTAGCATTTGCTTCCAAAAATTTTGAAGTATTTTACCGTGGGAGTCTTGCCATACCAAAGTTCATGAGGAGTCTGAGTGTTGTTTATCCAGATGTTTGTCTTGTTGAGGATAGTAACAACGGCAAATGCGGCTTCACCCCAGAAGGTTGCAAGAGTTCCAGACTCATCAAGCATAGCATGATCCATTTGTTGAACCGTTCTATTCATCCTTTCTACTACTCCATTTTGCTGAGTCCTTACAGTAGAAAATTCCCTTATGATTCCATGTTCTTCACAAAAATCGAAAAATTCATCTGAGGTAAATTCTCCTCCTTGATCAGATCTAAGACATTTGATTTTGCAGTCTGATTCATTTTCAACCAAAGCTTTGATTGACTTGAATTTTTCAAAAGTTTCATCTTTATACTTCATGAGCCCTATCCAACACATCCTTGAAAAGTCATCAATGAACAAAATGAAGTATTCTTCTCCTCGAGGTGACCTCTTCCTAGTTGGACCACATATGTCAGTGTGGACAAGTTCAAGTGGCCTACTAGCTAATCCTTCCTTCTCGGGGAAATTAGTTCTGGTTCGCTTACCAAATTGACATGATTTGCATATTGTATTGTCTGGAATTTTGATGTCAGGAAGATCACAAACTGCCTGATATTTGCATGCTTTCCTTATCTGGGAGAAGCTAATATCCCCCAATCTTCTATGCCATAGCTAGTGTTCGTCATTCTTGCTCAGACAGCATTGTTGTTCTCCTTCTTTGAATATGTATAAATTATTTGGAGTTCTTGTGCCATTGATCACTGTTTTTCCTGTGTCGAGCTCACGAACAATACATGCATGTGATCTAAATATTACCTCAGTTCCTTGATCGCACATTTGACTAACACTTAATAAATTATGCTTTAAGCCATCAACATACATAACATTACCAGCTTTGACCTTCTTTTTCAACTGGGCAAAACCTTTACCTTTTATGAATGCAGGGGTGTCATTTCTAAATGATACCTTCCTTTCCCTTTCTAAGGAAGTATATGACTGAAGTTTTTCTTTATCACTTGTCATATGTTTTGAGCATCCACTGTCAATGTACCATTGATTTTCTTGTCCTTCCACATATAGGGCTATCCCACATCTGTCTGGTTGTGGTTCTTTCTTTCTCCATGTTTTTGAACTCAATGACGTCTGCTCCTTCTGAATTGTTTGCCGAAACCTGCTTTTGCATTCAGAAAATTCATGACCAAAATTGTTACAGATAGTGCATTCTATTTCGTTTTCAAGAGTAGAGAAGTTATTGTAGGTACTTTTCATGATTCCTGTCATACCCCTTTGTTCTTGAGCTTCCCTAGTCATGATGGTCTTATAGGAAACACATTGAGTAGCTTTATGACCAAAGTTATGACAAGAGAAACATTGGCCATTGAAAAAATTCCTGCGACTATCAAATCTACCAACCATATGATTGTAGTTTCCATCCATTCTTGAGCTAAATTGAGAACGATTTACCTGTGGTTGGTTCAGGCTTCTGTTCATCCTTGAAGTAGATTGCTCTTGATAATATTTGATCATTCTTGAAGCAACTTGTCCCTGATTTACCTAGTGATCTGCATCATGCTTTTGTTTTTCATTTCTCCTTGTTCCATCAAGGTAGCTTTTGGAGGTGGATGGCTCGTGTGCTTGCTTCTGAGATTGAGAAACTTCTTCAGAATATACGAGACCTATTTTGATTAGAGGAGAACACTGCACTTTGATAATATCATCTAGAGTTTCAGATCCTTTAGCAAATCTGAGATTAAGGGCTTTTGATTTCTCAATTTCCTTTCTAAGTCCCACAATTTCACATTCTAACTTTTCATTGTGTTTATCTTTTTCAGCAAGTTGGAATGTTAGAGTATCAATAATCATATTCATTTCTTCTAAACAAATTTTAAGTTTAGAAATTTCTTCATACAAACCTTCTTCATTTATAGCATCAAGAAATCATCATCTTCAAAAGCCATCAAAAGTATATTTTCATGACCTTGTTCGGATCCTCCTGAGGATCTGGCTGATCCAGATACTCTAATTCCCGTGACCTCCTAAAGGCCCTGTCCTCCTCGAAATTCACATCCTGCCTGACAAAAACTTTCCTCTGTGCAGGAATGTAAATCCGAAAGGCCTTTGAGGTCTCACTATAGCCCACAAAGATACCCTTCTCTGCTGTGGGCTCTAGTTTCGTCCTCTTCTCCTTGGGTATGTAGGAGTATGTAATGCACCTAAAGATACGAAGATGACCAATATCAGGCTTCTTCCCAGAAAAAGCCTCCTCCAGAGTCATGTGCCCCAAGGCACGATGTGGACTCCTTTTCTACAAATAAACAATTGTGTTGCAAGCCTTTGCCCACAAGAACAATGGCAACCCCTGATCATGTAACACGGCTTTGGCAGCCACTATGATTGATCTTTTCTTCCTCTCCACAACGCCGTTCTGCTGTGGGTTGTAAGGAAGAGTGAACTCCCTCCTAATGTCCGCCTCCACAAAATAGTCAACAAACTCTCCAAGGGTGTACTCTCCCCCATTGTCTGACCTCAGGGACTTGATCTTCCGACCTGTCTGTGTCTCTGCAAGAGCTCTAAATTCCTGAAACCGCTTGAAGACCTCACTCTGGGTCTTCAAGAAATAAATCCATGTCCTCCTGGAGTGATCATCAATAAATAAAACATAGTACTCATATCTACTCCAGGAAACATGAGACATCTGACCGCTCACATCGGAATGAATCAAATCAAGTATCCCAGTCACTCTGCTATCACTTCTAGGAAAAGGGTATTTGGAAAACTTGCCCATCGCACATCCTCTGCAAGTATCAAAGTGATCAGTACTGAAATCTGGCACACCTGTAGTGATCTCCCGCAAGGCCCTCAAGGCTCCATGACACATATGTCCCATCCTGTAGTGCCAAATCTCATACAGCTTAGAATTACTAGCTCTGCTATCGGTACTACTGCTCAATGCCAAAAGGGGGTGGAATGCAAACTTGTACACCTTTGCATGGTGTACACCTATCACTCTATCTGAATCAGCTGGAGTACCCTTGGGATACATCAACACCTATCCTCCCCTAAACATCACTTCATATCCTCTGTCCTCCAAAGTTGAGACAGATATGACTTTCTTCCTCATCCCTGAAACATAAAGAACATCTGACACCTTCAAGGGAGGTTTGGACTCCCTCTGAAATGTCAGTGTCCCCACACCGACTGCTCTAACAACTCTGTCATCACTAAGTACTACCTCCATATCAGTTCCACTCTCTGAAAGCTCTGAGAAGTACTCATGAACTCTTGTCATGTGATGTGAAGCCCCACTGTCCACATACCAAATACCCGAAGATGCTTCGCTAATCGAGAGAAAAGCATGGTCCCTTTGAACCTATGTGGTAGGTGATCCTGCACTAGAGGACTCACACGCAGTGAACTGAAACTCCCAGTCAAAACGATCTACAAAGTCCTCAACCTCTGCTGAAGCTGCCATGCTCTGGTTCTTCCCCTTCTTCTTCTTCTTCTTCTCTGGACACACAACTATATAGTGTCCCATCTTTTGACAATTCCAACACTTCACCTTGAAATATTCCTTCTATGTGTTACCCTATTTACCTTTACCTTTGCCTTTTCCCCCACCATTACTTGTGGAAGCCTGCTTCTTCCCTTTTCCTTTCTTGCCTCCTACCAACAGTGCTACATCCTCATCCTACTCAACTGGCTTGGCTGCCCCAAGCTGACTGTTACACTGAAATTTGTCACCATGACTATCTACAATTTATATGGCCCCATCAATAGCCATATTGTCCTCCTTGTCAAGCCCCATACCTCTGCTCTTCATGTCAAAACTTCAAAAGAGAGAAAGTCACTTGAAAACATGTTTATCTCTGGGTACGCAGGTTCTCTCTACCTTGCCTGCGTGTACGCACCCCAAATACACTATACCTGCGTATTTATACGCTCTGTATGATAAAGCTTGGGTGCGTACCCCTGTAAAGGTCAAAAGGCGCAAGTTTCATCTTTAAAAAGTTACTTGTGGTCACTTCTAGAGCCTTCTAGAAGAGTTTTTGACGTGTATTGAGCGCCTCCAGATGGTTCATGCACCCCTATGATAAAGGAGCTTATCCCATCAAGAGAGGAGCTACCCCATCCAAAAGAGGGAGTATCCCATTGATGTTGGAACTGAATAACCTCCTCTAGAATACTATAAATACAGGCATTGGGCCAAAGGAAGAGAGGTTGAAAGCTGAACATTCTATAGGGTAAATGCTGCTGGAATTAGGACTTCCATTGTTGACTTGTGAGGAGAGATCACTATCCTTCCTTGTTGCCATAGTGGGAGTGGGTGAGCTTGTCAAAGTAGAGAAAATCTCTTGCTGGAACCTGGGAGGAGCTTGCACAACACCAAGGCTCAGGTTGTAATGGTTCCTTTGATTATTTAATACAAATAAGTCCATTCTTCTCAATGATTTGTTAATGAATTATTTCATGTATTCCTTGGTCAATATGATAGATATGCTTTTTTTTATAATGAATATTCAGATGCTATGTAATCGTTTGCTTTGTTAGTGTATGCAGGTCTGAAAGTGAAGGAGGAGCTCATCTGGATCAGCAAGGCTGGACTGCTACAACAAGCGTGGGACCTAAGGTAAGATCGAAAACATTTGAATGCTCGTAGAATGATGTTTATCTAGAGAAGGATAGCTCTTGTTTGGTTTGTTTGTCATTAGAGAGTCTTAGACTCCTAGGAAGGTTAGATTTGTCCGCAAGTATAACCCATTCCGTGTGACATCATCGACTTGGGTGGGGAAACACCCAAGAAACCTCCAGCTGGCTGTAGTCCACCTCATCCTCTGCCAAATATTGAAACCAATCCTCCAGATGTTGATGTAAGTCCTTCTCGGCCAGAATTATAAGATAGTCCTCCTCAACAAGACTTTGAAGTCAGCCCAAGGAAAACACCCAAAATAGATCCAAGACAACAAGAGGTGTATGATTACCTCGAATCCTTAGAGAAGACAGCTGCAGGCCCGAGCACATCATCCACTCTGCCTCACATAACACAAAATGCACAAGTCCAATCCTTAAAACAAGAAGTGTTTGAACTAGAGGTCTTAAACATGCACATTAAACAATAAAATGAAGCATTAAAGGAGCAAAGCAAAGTGGACAAAATCATTCATGATAATACTATGCTACATTTGGGACTATGGCAGAAAAAGAACAAGAAATTAAAGAAAAAGTGCAGAAATTTGAGCAGGGAATTAATCAATCTCAAATTCAGATGTTTGATAAGGAAACCCAGGATGGTGGTAGCACCAAGAAAGAAGAGAAGAGGACTGGATGTACTAGCAGAGTCTTCAGAATACATAGATTAAAGGGGGATGACTAAAATTTTGGTTGCATGAGGACATGCAACACCTTCACAGTGGGGGTATGTTGAGTCCCAAACTTGCATCTTCCCTATACACCTTTTAGCCTTTTTTTCTAGTTACATGAACCTCCAAGCTGTCAAATCATTGCATATTAGTTTAAAAAGAGCATATAAAATGGTTTCCTAACTATGTCTTGTGACTGTTGCTTGATTTAGATTTTTGTTCAATCAGCTGCGGAATCTTGTCACTTTCCGCAGCCAGCTCAACTTTCCACAACCTTTTTGTTGAAGTCTATGTTACAGGTGTCTACTGGAGAATCCGACCACATGGGCAAGTTGCAAATGATGTGGACATGGAACGTGTCCCCTTGGTTCATCTGAATCACTCACAGAAGACTGTGGTCAAAGACAGTCAAGCGGTGGTCAACCTAAAGAGGTTTACGATGGCAGAACTCTATTTTTCACCACGAGAAGAATTGCGTGGCAAATTCCTAAATCCCAGGAGGCATGCTAACACCTGTGGACTGCTCCGTGAACCAAATCTAATAGCCACCCTCCTTGGATTTAATTTTCACTGCTACCATATTGCTAGATTTACGGATGTGGTCATTCACGTGTCTGTTTACCAGCGTAGACCTTAGGAATTAGTTGTGTCATTTCCTGTTATAAATAAAGCATTCTCATATGCATATGAACTAGCTTTCTGTATGTAATTTTGACTGTTTTACGAGCCACTGTGCCGTGACTTAATCTTTATATTATAACTGCATTTTAATACATGAGAAGACACTGTTCTTAAGCTCAATTCGTGGTTGATTTCTGATTGGCCGAGGTTGCAGAGGGCCCCTGTACACCAAGGTTCTGTAATTACTATATAGTTTCATGCTTTCCTCATTTACGTTCCTGATTCCATAATCGTTTGCTTGTATATATTACACTGCTTATGGTATTCATGTTGATTGTTGTCCATAGTTTCTTTTATGCTTCCTAATGACTGTTAACTGATTAGTGTTTTTATTTCAGGTTCTAATAGATAGCCCGGGCAAGTGCACATAGCTTTTTAATGACTAATGACATGATGGAATTATCTTGTCCTTCTACTGATTTATTTTCTTAGTTCTAATTCCAGCGCTGTTTATTTCTTTTAGTTTTGTTTTGTTCATTTACTTTTCTGCAAGATAGATATTAGACTACTCATGTCATTTTCAGTTACCTCCTATAGCAAGAGCGAGTCGAATGGTGAGGGGTCAGAATATGAGTTGATGTAATATGATTTAGTTTACTTTGCTTACAGTTTTTGAATTGCTTTGAGTTCAGTTTTCTTTTTATACAACAGCAAGGATACTGTGTTTCATAGTCACTAGCTCGCTTTTTGGTTTAATTAGAATTTAGGTACATTTTTATTTTCTCTTAGTAATTGATTTCATCATTGCAAGTTTGAAAACCTTTTATGAAAACTTTGAAGTTTGGAAATTATTTTAAAGGTCACCATTTCCTTGAACACTTATATCCATACTTGATTTTTAGAATTTCCATCTCACATTAGGGAATCAACAAGAAGATAAACCCAAAAACAAACCAAAAACCAAAAACAACAAAGAAGTAAGAAATCGGTTATCTTGCATATATAGTGCACTTCACTTCAGTAGTTTACGACTCCCGGATTGACAATTTATATAGAAATTTAGGACACACTAAATTGACCAAACAACAACTATGAATGAAGAATATCATTCATTATTGGCAAATGATACATGGGATCTTGTTCCTCTACCAAAGGGACGAAAACTTGTTAGATGCAAAAGGGTTTACAGAACCAAGTATGGACCAAATGGAGAAGTTGATAAACATAAAGCTTGTCTTCTTGCTAAGGGTTTTTCACAAGTTGAAGGCATTGACTATACTGAAACCTTCTCCCCTATTGCCAAAATGAACTCTATCCACCTTGTTCTTTCCCTTGCTGCCTCTTTCAAATGGGAAGTCCATCAGGTGGATGTTAAATTTTCCTTCTTGCATGGGGTTAAATTTTCCTTCTTACATGGGGACTTGCATGAAGAAATCTATATGGAACAACCTACTGGCTTTATACAAAAAAACTCCAGCCTTGTATGTCAGCTTAAAAAATCCCTTTATGGTCTCAAGCAAGCTCCTTGAGCTTGGTATGCCAAAATGGATATCTTTCTTTTAGAAACTGGCTTTTCTAGGTGTCATTCTAACAATTTTGTCTACACCAAGAAAGTGGGAAAGTCTCTTATCATTCTTTTTATTTATGTTGATGATCTTATCCTTACTGGTAGTGGTCCCAACCTTATAAACCATGTGAAGTCCAACCTTAAAAAGAAGTTTGAAATGACAGACTTAGGACATTTGTATTATTTCTTGGTCTTCAAGTCTTGCAATCCAAGGAAGGTATTTCCCTTTCCTAGTCCAAGTATGCATGTGATATTCTATGCTTCACATGGAAGACTGTAAGTCAGCCCCTTCTCCCTTTCAGTCTGGAGCCAAAACATCAGTCACTTGTACTTCCCCTGAAGTTGATGCTACCTTATACCGTCAACTTGTAGGAAAACATTTGTATCTGACCCATACTTGTCCTGACCTTTCCTTTGATGTTGGCCTTATTGCTCGGTTTATGAAAAACCCACATGAAAGTCATTGGAAAACAGCTAAAAGAATACTTCATTATGTTCGAGGTACAGTTCAGTTTGGGATTCATTACAGTGCAAAAGCATCTCCTATATTGGTTGGTTTCACTGATTCTGATTGGGTTGGCAACCTTGATGATCGAAAGTCTACTGCAGGTTATGTGTTCACTCTTGGTTTAGGACCTATTACATGGGCTTGTAAGAAACAAAGTGCCATTTTTCTTTCTTCAGCAGAAGCAGAGTATTGTGCTATTGTAGAAGCTAGTAAGGAAGCCCTGTGGCTTCGTCAGATCCTATCATAGTTTGGCTTTCAACACCAGCATCTGGCTACACTTTGGTGTGATAATCAAAGTGCCATTCAACTATGCAAAGAACCAGTCCAACATCAGTGTAGCAAACACATTGAACTGCACATGCACTTCATCAGAAAGCTCATTCATGACCATGTTCTTGAAGTGCAATATTGTTCAAGAGATGATCAAGTTGCAGACATCTTTACAAAGGCTCTCATAGAGGCGAAGTTTTCTAAACTTCGATTTATGGTTGGAGTTCAGGAACTTGTCACTAAGGGGGGATAGGCTCTAATGCCTCCTTCCTTCTCCTATTGTGTCATATTTGTACATCCTTCAATCATATCCCAAGTTGTTCTTAAGGGGGGATGTTAGGATATTCTGACACATAGGAAATAGTTAAGTATAACTTAATCTAGTGTAGAGTTAGGTAAAGTGTGTTTCTTTACTATGTACTTTTGTAACTTACAATTTGACAGTCACGATATGTAGTGATCCAATGTTGGGTTGTGTTATATTCTTTCCACATAGTTAACAAGGGGTTTGAGGGGTACCCGTAACCCCACTTTATGGGGTCCGGGGTAGCACCCCGGAAAATTTTGATTTTGGACCCTATGTCAGGTTGGGCAGACCCACCTATGGTTTGTGCATGATTTTTGCACATGTTTTTTGGACACAATGGTTTTTCAGTCCATGGTATTGGACGTGATGGGTTTCGGTCCATGGTATTGGATGCGATGGTTTTCGGTCCATGTTATTGGATGCTTCGGCATGTATAAATATGTATTGTAACATTGAAAGAAACATAATGAAAAATCAAGCTGGTAGTCCCGGTTTTGGGATCCAGTGGGAAAATCTCTGTGTATATGTGTTTTATGTG